>JAYGXS010001261.1:0-14941 GCA_036362985.1 Ligula intestinalis
TTGAGGAGGTTGAAATTCTCGCAAGAGGTGACAATCGCGTTAGCCGATAATTAATTGAATCATGGTTCACAGGTCGCCAATCCACAAATACGTGGAACGATTTGCCTAACCCATATTCGGTGCTGAGGCTCAATTTGGTCAAAGCAAGTCTCTAATTGAAAAAGAAACAGGCCACTGAATAGTATTACGTCACTAACGGTGAACCGGATGGCCTGACAAATATCACGCCCGAGTCTACCATGCGTGATGAAAGTTCAGAAGGTCATAACACCCACACTGGCCATCAAGCAAGCCGTAATCGCAAGAGAAGGCAGATATCGTTCAATATCATTATCCTTTTGTAGTAACGACTGTTTTCTATAGATACTCCAAATTCCTGTACACGTGTCAGCTGTTTCTGCTATTGCTTTCTGCTAACCTCTCTGACGAAGAAACCACCACGGATGTTGAAACGTCAAACCCAAGCTCAGCACGCGGGATAAAAGTTTAGAAGGTCATGACACCCACACTGGCCATCAAGCAATAAGTATACAATTTGACAATTATTTCCGTAAGTTTTGGGGAGGGGGGCTGAGGTTATGCCGTAGCATAGCGACGGTAGCACATGAATACTACAAATTCGTATGCATGAATCACCCGTTTCCGCCATTGCTTCCGATCAATGGAACGTCAAGCGAATACAATTCTAAATTCAGCAATCACCACTGCATAGCATTATTATTTTCAGACTCTCAACTTCATCGCCTCGAAGGTAAGGAGATACTGCCGCTCCTGACCTCTGCAATGTTCACCTCCGCCCTTAAATGCCCATATGAGGCAAGTTATGTTGGTCGAACAAGTTGGCAAACATCCAAGCGCATGTGAGAACACAATACTGCTTGGCTAAGCAGAGGTAGGTAAAGTCAGTATCTAGAGCGGGTTTGACTAACTTGTTTGACAACGGTTATCGAGTAGACGTACACGAAGCGTTTCGATTCATTTATAAACTGCCGGCGAAAAATTTAAAGTTCCTGCATCAGCAAATACTTGTGATGGCATAGGAAGTCACCATATGGTTCAATAACCTGATCTAATGCGCAAAAGGCGTTTGTACAGGCACTATTGCTACTGTGACCAAATGCACACGCATTATATGTCCACACGCGTCCTAAATCCCCTCCCCCCCCCACGAGACTGTGACGAGACGGCGACAGCAAGCGTCCGCAGGCCGCTCACGCCATCGGGAGACAATGACATCTTGCGTCTTCACGCCTTCCGACGAAACACGAGACAAGGACGACGGGTGACGTTATTTAATTGTTGGACCCCTTCTACCCTCCCCCATCCCCTCCTCTTGTCCCTATTTCCGACTAGGATCTGTCCCCTTCGATGCCAAAACGTCTCTTCTACCTCTCTTTCTATATACTCCTGACTGTTTGCTTGAATTTTGTCAAATCTACCCCTAGCCCCTGAATTGTTGTATTCGTCTGAGAATTAACTTATCGCACACGTTTGTTCGCCTAACTTGACTTCCTGCACAGTGGAGGAGGTGTATTCTCATGCAGTGTAAACCAAAGCCAAAATGCATCTTATATTAAGAATTCTGATGTTGTTGAAATGCGAATAAATCTTTCAACTGTGTACGTCGAATAAATTCAACCAACGTTTATCAAACGCACAACTACCGACAGGACCTTGTTGTTCGGATGGTGAAAGCTTCAATCCTGCCTTTGTTGTCCTATGTTGCAGTGATCCAAAAATTAATCAAACTTATGAGGAATATCTTTGATTGCTGCTTGATGACGGATAAAAAAAACGAGGATTGGCTCTTCCAACCTCTCTTGCACCAGCGTCGGGAATGCCGTCTTTGGCTCTGGGGTGAGCTTAAAGGATTTACTTGAACGAGTACGTCATTTTACCTCATATAATACCTGCCTTTTAACGGCAGTGAAGGAGGTTTTGTGGTATGCTGTGTAAACTGAAGCTCAAATAACCTTTTGTTAAGAATTCTGATGCTGTTGAAAATGCTGAGATTTTTGTAAACGTTTGTGTCAATTGGTGCTGGGTAGGCGAGTAATCTCTCCGATTGCGGTGGTTGCACTTCGAATGCAAACTTAAGTTAAGCAAAGCGAGCAGCACTAAGTAATCTATCACGAAAACAGCGCAGCCTACGCACAACTTTATGTGACTGCTTTCATCTCGTATGCGGACCGTAAACATGCCAGTCTCCAGGTATGCCGAGAAGATTCATTTTCACTTTCTGAACACAAAACGCTTCTACAAAACTTTTTTTCTTAGTTGGCACGCATAACATTTAGGAAGGACTGGTAATATTGAATATAAGAGAGGGAATTTGAAAGCTCCTGTAGTCCATGTAACCTTGGTTGGCTGAAAAAAAGCAGCAGAGTCATGTCTTTTCCGGCCAATGAACACATGCGAATTCATCTTTTTCATGAGTTTATATCCCTAAATAGTATTTAGCAAATAAAGAGCAGATAAGTATGTGGGATACGATGTGGTCCGGCCAGATAATATGCGACTGAGCGTATCCCGACATTTATAAGCTAGTAGACATGTGGTTATTCACTCCACATAGGCGAGCTTGTCCGAAAACCCACCGCTGCTACAGCGCACGTCTGCCCTGAATGCGACCTCTGCAACAGCCAATCATAGATCTGAAAAGGCTGGTCTCTCCCGCCGGCGAATAGGACGCATGCACGCCTTGATCGATGCAGTCTGTCCGGTCAAGTGCCTTTAAGACAACCAGACAATGACCGTTCCCGATGCCGCTTGCATGACTGCTGCTAAAACCGCACTGGGACCGCAGCTGGCTCTTCTACTGGTCGTAGGCTCGCCAAGTCAAACCTCTGTTCATCTATTCTTATTTCCCTTGTGTACACAATATGCTCTTCCAGCTACTCTGCCCTCAACCGACTTTTCCTCTATTAAACAACCATGTTCTGAAGATCGCGGTTGCTGGGTTTAACTCACTTAACCCCCTGCGATAGATGTGCTAAGGCGTGAAAGGTCAGATTGTTATGGATAATTTAATAAGAGGTAACAAGTGTAGAATGTAAGTAATATGCAAGTGACTCCCAGACATGTGTAGTCCAGACATGAATGGGCCGGAGTCCAGTAGCGCAGTCCGGCAAGTAGATCACTTGGTCCGGAAAACTACAACAGAACAGAAGGTCGTCGGTTCCGGGAGTGATAGATCGTAAACAACTCCCCACAGTAAGCTCCTGACCTTGAGAAAGCCAGACAGGGAGTAACCTTGAACGGAGATGTTGACTCTCGTGTCTTGCGCAAACGTGGTGGTCAAGCCAGACATGACCTGTACCCGCAGCGTATGAGGAAAGTATGACTAAGAATAAGGGGTCGCTACAAGTGCCTTGAACACAGCTTTAGCATCGTTCACCTTTCTTCCTTCATTTACCCTGCACATCTCTTCTGTCCAAGAACATAAGAAAATCGATGAGTGAAAAATCTTCAAGGACACGCCAAGAGAAGTAATTTCTTTAATGCAGTGCATCTACACATGCCACATGGTAAACGAAACAGACCAACTGGGGATTTGACCTGGACGGGCTAGTCCACGGATTGAGAGACTGTTTTGGTGGAACGCCTATCTACCGACTTCTCTACACCCGATCGCGCTTTCAAAATCTTGCACTCTGAGAAGAAGCAGTGGTGATCGCTTGGACGGTAGTTTAATTCGCCTGACGTTTCGAAATCGGTCGAGAATCCAGAATCAGATACAATAGTGGAAACTTGCTGTTCAAACACAGGATACAGTCATTATAAATGCAAACCTTTAACAATTGACGGCTCCTCCTGTCGACGACAGTTAGCCACTTGTTGGCCTCAGCAAGTGCTGGACCCTCTCTTATTCTGCCTGCTTTTCAGTAATGTTACCAATTTATTTCAGGAGAGAAGGCCCTTTACTTATGCTGACGATAGTAGAGCAGTCTATCAATACAAACTGGAAGACCACACCATCGCGCTTGAAGTCGTCAAAAATTACCTTCGGGTCTTTGCCCAGTCGTGCATCCCATTTCTTGTTACAAATGCGTCGTTATGGTTGTCGGTGACTATCGTCAGCTTCAAATAAACATAGACGTTTTCGAACTAAATATGCCTGAGTTACCGCAGAAATGGGCATATCTCCGTTTCATCAACGTTGCGCGACATGGCTAGTCTCCTCTTTGTTCAAATGCCTTATGCAAGCAAAAGATTGGGTTGGCTATTCGCATAACAACTGTATCTGCCATTGAAAGTAGAAACTGTTGCAGGATAAACTGGCTCGTATGAACCAGCGCATTTTATGAATGACTCAGATGGAAGGCCTCAGGTCTACTCAGAACCATATGTCAACAAAGTGAGCCGAAATGGCGCTAGAGATGAAATTTTCTGTGCCGTCAGTTAGTCAAGTAGCATGGTGCTGTGACGTAGACTAGCTATTTTGCCACTATGGCCTGCCCGTAAGATCAGGTGAAGTTGTATATGCACAATAAAGAGGTCTGCAAGTGCAGCTGACATTGTGTTTGTGAAAATTTGTCTTGTCTTATTGGCGGCTAAAGTAGGGTTTATACAAATGTTAACCGATAAGCGTCCATTTTTCCATCTGGTCCGCACAAAGTTAGTCTAAATATCAATCCACGAATAGCATTTCTTTATAACTGGACTCGTTTGCTCGTTCTCTATTCTGCCCTTGAAAACGTCAGTTGGCAAAAGTCTAAGGGGTGATTCCATCGCCATGGTATCGATCTGGCGGTAGAACTTACCATCAAATGCGAAAAGTACATTTATTGTTCAGCGAAAGATCAATTACTTTAAATAGCCGAGCGGTAGGACGTTTACTAAATCCTACTTCATAATCAGAAGAAATAATGGCGTTCACCAGGAGAGGTTTATTGTTAGTCTGACGATTCGAGTAGTTTGCTCGTATACCCATCTTCAGAGAATGAGGTATGAATTTGAAAATAGGCATCCCAAGTGCTGTTATCCCCCTAACGAATCGAGCAAGAATGTATTGTTCTAGCCTTGAACTCCACCAAACCGAATTAAACTATCTGTTCTAACGGTTTTCAAAAGAGAGTTCGTGCGTCAAAGCATGAGATGAAAACACTTTAAACAAAAAGAAAAGGAACTAGATTGCTCCGATCAAGAGCCGAATCCAAGAATTTGGCGAGCACTAGAGGGAGTACCAGATCCAAGTGGCGCACAAACCAACGACAACACTTTGAAATCAGCTTGTGCACACTAAGGATAGGATTGGCTGTTTGAACAGAAAAGAGCTCATTTATAAAATGCCTTGTGGCAACTGCGGTGCAATTTATTACGGCCAAACAGGAAGATCTGCTCTACACGCATACATAAACATCAATTAGGGGAAAATAGGCGCGACCAGCTGTCCGAAGTCACCATGCATTCGCTTGAAAGTAGGCACAAATTCGCGTGGGACCAAACACACAAAGTAGGTTCCTGCCCATATAAGAAAGGCCGATAATTTTTGGAGGTCATTCACTCTGATAATTTCCTGCATCAACAGGCACGATGATTTGAATTCAATGTATACCAATCTCAAAAAAGCCAGGAAAAAGGGCCAACCACCGAAACATACTACTGACGATGGATGACGAATAACTATCCTTTCTTGGCACGTTTAAAAATGCGCACTGCTCTTCACACATTTCCATCATGTCCGAAGACGACCTGGTGTGCCAGCGTCGAAAATTTACATTAAACTTTCTTCCTGTTTCCCAAAATAATCTTTTCTAGATAATGAAGCCTCTGGCTCATGGTTCTTGTCTTTGTGTCACCTTTCTTCCGTGTGCGTGTTCTGCCACTCTCGACTGAATCGCTGTGTGTGTTTCACGCGTCTCGCCCTTGGCCTCCTCACTTGCCCTGTCTATCCCCATGCCGCGTGTGTTGGTTTTGCCGTCCTGTGCGTTCGCCCCGTCGCCCCTGTCGCGCCCCGGCTTATTTCAGGTATGAACACGTTGGCCATGGAGCCGGTTGGCGGCTGCGATTGTTCCGTTCCGTGACTGGCCCCTGATAAGACAGTTTCTGAAACATAGGGGACAGGCACATGTATGTGGCGATTTTCTGAAAAGTCAGCCGACATCTCGGCTTCCTTAATTTGCCTTATTGTGGGATTATTATCTCGGCCCACAATTTCAACTGCGTCAAAGTTGAAGTGACGTCGCAGCTCTGCAGCAGGGATTGCTATCTCCGACTTTGGGTCTTACCTTCCTACAGCCAGCTTATGCTCATGCATTCGCGTTTGTAGCTATCGGCTAAACTGCAACCACTACAAATATGTACCAATGGGGAACTCAGAGGTAATTTACCTAAATATCCCTCAATAAACTGATACTGATGCGATTTTACTACACATAATAATTAAGTAGTCATGTGCATTTACTCTTTTGGACTAACCGATGGCTACTTCCTTTTCGTCTGCAACTATTCAACACGGAAGCGTATAAGAAGTGCAGACGAAACACTTATATTGCGTGCTCAATTTTTGTGGAAACATAAAGAAGAAGATAGATCTTGAAATAGGTTTTACTGGAGGGCCTGAGAAAACGTAAATCAGACCAAGAGACGACTTTGCGCGTAACACATGAAGTAAACAACTTTGCCACTTGAGAATATACCTTACGGAATGTCTTCTTCAGGTCGAATTCAAAACAGCCCATTCCTACTAGGCTAACGTTTGCGTCCATATCAAGCGGCTAGCAAAGGAAGTATAGTTAACAGATAGTAAAAGATGGTAAAGCCGAAATTAAGCGAACCAGAGTGTGTATCAACAGCCTCTGGTTTCTGACGCTGTTGACAACAGCGAGGATCTAAACAGGGCGGAGATTATGCAAAGGGGTATTTAATAGTGAGGTTTGTTGTTGAGGCACCTCTTAGGCACCGTAAAAACCCTTGACAAACAGGAAAAAACCCAAAACCAACCCTTTCCTTTGTAATTATTATTGGCTTTGTTTTAGTTGTATGCTTAGTCAATACTGTGCAAGATAAAGAGTTTGTTTTGAGTGTCAGACGCCTTTTACAATCAAAGCTATAAGCTAGCAGTGAATAAACACTTCTAAGTAGGTATTGATGTGACTTAGCCGGCAACGTCCATTTAAAGGATTCCATTGCGGAATTGCGAAAGGTTGGCACTGGTGTATGGCATTTTCAGTCAGCCTTTCCTGTTATAACCCAGACTTTTGCAGCAAACGGTTGCTTGCTAATGAGCTAATAATTCACTGTCAGTAAGTTGCAGAGTGGTTAGGGTTTTCTTAAGGAAGATACAAGTAGCAGGACAGAGATACCGCTACTAGCACGAACATCGCAATCACCTCCTCACTGCTTCGGCACCTTAATTTTCTGATAGATGACCTGCATGTAGTAAACAGTGATCGTCTTATTTGGCGAAGGATAGGCTAAGGGTAGTTTATTTGAAAGTGCAATTGCGTTTATTGAGGAGAACTGATGACATCTAACTCTGCCAGTCAGAACAATAATTAAAATAATATCGCGGTGACTAATGCGCCGACAAGGGCTTAACTATATCGGAGGCGTAAGGCAATTAAAGGTTTAATTATAATACAGAAAAGGAAAATGTACTTATATTAATCAAGAAGTTTTCTAAATACAATAAAATAAAAACGCATATTACAGTTTCTGAAGTATATTTAATTTTCTACCTTTATTCCTCATTCATAACTCCCTTTAACCACCGTTTTCAAATAATATGATTCTGGGACTAGGGATTAATGTGGTGTGATACCTAAAATGCTTTTGTCGAAAAACAAAAATAGCTATTTCAACACTAGCGGACAAACACCCGAGGATAATTTTTAAGAATCGAATATGATGTTGGGGTCTGCCAGCTTGTATTGATAGAATAATTTGCAGCATAAACGAATGGGAACATGATTGACAGGTATTCGAAATAACGGAGGACGAAGCATACTGCGCTGAATAGCCTCGCACATAAACAACGAAGGTGTTGGTATGACCGTCAGAAATTTAAACCCATTGTATGCGTGAGCCCAAGTTTGGGAATATTAAATGCATATGGGTTACGCCTATGTTTTATCAAAAAAACTAACCTAGCAGATATTACAAAAACCACTCTAAAAAACCCCTGTTGACTCAGATTCAGTATATTATAACTGATAGGCATGTAGTTTGGAACATTTTCTATACCTGTATGCGGAGGGAACGCAATTTTCATGTTGGTAGTAGCATCTAAACGTCTTTTTGCACGTAAATGCTTCAGCATCTGAGACGACTTCCTTATCTCAAGGTCTGATCGAAGTGCGGTCGTCCTCATCACGCTGGCTACTCGATTAATAACAACGCGTCTTGACGTTCGTTAAATGTTTTAAGTAAAAGAACATTTTGGAAATGCTTCTTCAGTGGAAACCACGAAACATCCCTTACATTTTTTCCTTTCTGTCATATCTTACCTCCGACCTGAGGTTTTCTGAATGTGGATTTTTAAACTCCCGTCTGACAATAACTATCCACCAAGAACTGACCATGCTAATGGTGCCTGCCTTAATTGTTTTTTCCATGGTGGCTGATTTATGCTATTCCATTTCGTTTTATGAAACGTAAACGACTAGACAAAAAATCGTGGGGTGCCGTTCGATCTACCATCACGTAACTCGAGGATTCCAGAAACTCGTAGTCCGGGGTACGTACAGTATGGGAAACAAAGTCGTGCAAATGGCCGAAGTTTGAAAAATATTGAAAATCACTTGCGATCTGGCATAAGCATATGCAGGAGAACTTAAAAATCACAATAACCAATGTTCGGCAAGCGTGTTATTTAAGAAGTACTTGTTCCTTGCTAATAAAACTTAAATTGTCTCGATATTCCCCAGGTTTTGTAAAATAAACAAAATCAAAAAAAGTTAGAGCAATATTTTGATATAATTTCTAAATTTCAATGATTTACCACTTCACTTTCTTTATGTAAAAATAAATTTTCCCTGGTAAAAAGTGCTTTGAGGACATTTTTGTTACAAGACGGGAGATTGGTAATAAGGGAAAGTATGGGTGGGGCATATCAGGGGAAGAGAGAGTGAAATAATTCCAAAAACTAAGAAAATAACGTAGGAACGCCTAAATTTGTTTTACTGAACAAAAAATTGACTAAACAATTGCTTTTCGAGTAAAAAAGGGACAAAAGCAGCGTGGAATTCAAGAAAATCGAGCAGCGAAAGGTAATTGCCATTATAATTGCAGGTCTGAGCAGAAAGATACTGAATACGCAACCATGGCAAATATTATGAGCTTATTTACCTTCCCACACAGCTTTGGAAGAACGCAAAACGCGGAAGCCAATTTTCGGGTAGAAACCCCGTCCACCGAACAGCCCACAGCAGGCACAGCCTTGGCTGCTAGTTAACCGACAAATAAGGTAAGCCGAAAGACATCTGGGTGTACAGGAACAGAATAGAAGGGGAGGAATTGCGCGGCGAAAGGGGAGAGGGGCAAGTAGATGACCATCCAGAGGGTTACGGTCCACCTCGGTTAGTAAGCTTGGCCTACGTGGGGCGGAGTATTGAAGGATAAGTCTAAAATTGCACGCTTTTTATACTTTAGCCCGGACCACAGGTCACCGAGGTTTCTACGATTGAACCAACCGACACCAAACAATAGGCTTCTGCAAACCATCAATTCGGCCGAACTGGTGCCCTACCTCCACAGCAAAAGTTTCCTATCAACGGACTTACGATGCTCTTGCGTTGGACGAAAGGCCCTGCAGAAGTATGCGCAGAACGGAGACGGAACAATCTTTAGGTGCGCTCTGTGCCTCAGCAAACAATCTGTGCGGACGAATTCTATATTTTATGGAAGCCGGTTAACGTTGCATAAGCTAGCAAATATGTGCCTGGCGTTTGTTGCCGGCAGAACGGTACAGGAAGCGGGAGATGTCTGTGAAGTATCCCTAAAACCGGCCGTAAACTGGGTTGCAATTTGTAGGAATGTCTGTTCCAACACCCTGAACAGGGTAGCTTCGTCCATCGGTGGACCCGGCATTCGAGTGCAGGTTGACGAGTAGATGGTTACCCGCCGTAAGTACAACCCAGGGCGAAAAGTACGGCAATTGTGGGTTATCGGTATGTACGACACTGTCAAGAGAAGGGCAGTGTGCGAACAATTGAGCAGCCGCTCTGCGCCGTCCCTTTGCAGTGTCATATACCGGAGAGTGAAGCACGGCAGTGAAATCGTGACAGACTGTTGAAGCAGCTATAGTAAGCTGAAGACAATGGGGTATTCGCATTGCACGGTAAACCACACTGAGAACTTTGTGGACCCAATCACGGGCAAGCACACGCAAGCCATTGAGGCGTTTAGGAGTCGACTTAAACGGGGTCTGCGCCAAAGTGGACCTATTCCAGGAAGGTCCATTTGGGCACGCGTTGAGGAAATCCGATACCGAATGTGGTTTGCCTTCCGAAAGAATAAAGTGCCGGAAGCTTGGGATACTTCCTGCAGCCACATAGCTCATCTGTACCCCGTGAATATGACGGAAGGTATAGTTTTTTCCTACGGCACCTAACCATTACCCAACAGAAGCGAAACTGTGCACCCGAAAACGACTGGTAAACAAAAACCTCAATCCGGAGACTTGCTGCCTCCTGCGGTTAGAGGAAATGAAGGACATGAACATGCAGGTAGATGGCGGAAACGAAGGCGAACCCAGCGGATCGGGTAAGAGTTTACTGCATGTAAAACTAGTCATAATATCAGATCATGAGGACGAAAGGCGGTGCGGTTGGGCGGAATGCCTACGGTTTCCACAGACAAGGCAATACCCAGCAGTCGTAACACATGGGTCAGGAAGGTGGAGTGATGATGCTGGTGCGGACTAAGATAGCTCTCATGAAGGTGAGTTTCAGGAACGTTTGTCGTAATAGTTGCTTTGTTGCAGGTGCAATCGAGCAATGCGGCAGCCACTTAATGACCAGCAAAGCAAGCGAAGATCACCACGCATCGAAGGAAGACTGCGGCGGAAGCGACGAGAGAAACACCAAAAGTACCCGGCGGGGAAGGTAAAATGGATAACTTATGATTCAGCTCGTAACCTGTGCCGCAGCCAAAAGTGAACTGCGCAACGGCGCAACTGCAGACGGGTGGCCGAAAGGAAAAAGAAGCGGAGGAAGCTGGATCGACGAGCGTCTAATACAATGAAAGAATAAGAATGCGGATGCTGCCACAGGTAAGACAGCTAAGCGAAAGCTAAAGTATTTGTAGGCACCCGTGTGGAAGGAACGAACCAACCGAACCACCACATGCGGTCGAAGGGGAACGGCTAAAACAGTGCGGAAGGAGGACGTTTGTAAATATTTTTCTGTCAATGCTATTTTGTTTGAGTAAAAGGAAACACTGAATTATATGTTTTTGAGGTGTGGACGGGGAAATCGGACTTATTCTGTCGGCGTTTTTCGGAGGCTTAGTCCGCAGATTGTGAAAAGTGTAACCGAGGCGAACTGTTGTGGGAATCCTAAATGACGCGGAGCATAGGGACCGTAATTGAGACGGTAGAAGATCCCTAAGTATGGGACCGCAGAGTTAGTGGCCGCGGCTCAGTTAGTTGGGCGCAGCCGAAGCTATACCAAGAAACGACCGGGAACAAGAGATTCGACCGTACCGATTAACCGAAGAGTAAACTGCACTATTCACTCTTAAGTTAGTTGGTAAGTAGCCCAAGTTGAATCAGGGGTTCCGGCCGGAGTCCAAACGGGGTGCAGTTGGGAAGAGTGAGAGAAGTCGCGACCTTAGCCGGCTTGAGCCAAAGATCGGAGGCGGGACGTGAGTTGGGTATCTGGGCGGGAACTGCAGACGATCAGATGGTGGCAGGCATGCGGCGAGACGTAGCAGTCGGGACGACAGTAGGGCGTAGACGAGTCCATCCGGTGTTGATGCTGGCGAATGAGCATAAGTTAGACACTGAGTTGCTGTGCCAGAGCACAATGAGTCACCCGGGGGTGGGGTGACGCCCCGAGGTAGCAATCGTCGATGGATGGTAACCCAGAAGGACTGGGGGGATGGAAGCAGGACCTTGGGTGCACTGGCTCACTTTGCTTGCAACCTCCCTCGCTTGGTTCGCGAAAGTGCAGAGATTCGGTCGGATTGTTCTACCGAAAAACGTACGGCATTCCTCACTCGTCCGCGTGGACGGTGAGGAATATACAAGTTTGTTGATCGTAGGGATCATGTCCGTTCCCGCTCAGGAGCACAATGGCTTCGAGAAAAACTGTTGTTACAAGGTAAAGTGGGTAAGAAGAACAGAGGCGGAGGGAAAACGGGAAGACGATTGAGGTACTTGGGAAATAAGGAAGAATGAGACAATGTGCGATACCGCACCAGGAGACGTCCTAGGTCAAGAGATTCGGTCAGATTGTCCTGCAGAAGACTTAACTGCACACCTCAGTCGTCCGCGTGGGAATAGACATGGTTGATGACTATGGGGTTAAGTCCGTTCCGGCTCAGGAAAACGTCTCCCAGAAAGCGGCCGACAAATGATAAAGTGAGAATAAAAGGCAGAGGCGGACGGCACACGTGATGACGATCGGGGAAATAGGTAAATTTGGAAGGATGAGTCAATGCGTGATGTCCCGTAGGAACTCTAGCCGGAATAACGTTAACCATGGTAAACGCGCGGACTGCTCCATTCACTCGTCCGCGTGGACGTGAAGGGGAGCCTGAAATGTGCCCGAGTCACGCGATCAGCAAATGTAAGCCACCCGAAGGCTATAGCGTAGCAAGCTAAGAAATGAGCACATGTCATGTGATCATGAGTCGTGCGATCAGAAACCGTAAGCCACTAACGATAGTAGTGTAGCACGCCAAGAAATGTTCCAAAGCAAAGTAGGAATATGATAATAATTAAGAATAACCATCTACTTTCAAAATGTAATAGACTTACTTTCACAGACTACACATTTTCCCACCCGTCCCAATTTTCGCGCGAAAATTTCCGACCCCTAGAGACAACCTCACCAACGAAAAATATATTTGCGACACATAACCAGTTGCACACGCAGAGAGATGAGAATTTCACTCTATCCTGTTGGCAAACTGGACTTTTTAGCCGGCGTATAGTCTTATTATCCGGCGGATTTCACCATGCAAAATTCCGTCCCAAGCTGACTTGGGCTTAATACGCGGCGACTACTGTTTTAAACCACAGATATATATATATATATATATATATATATATAGATATAGATATATATTGCTGATTGAAGCGAAAATGCGTGTCCCCGGACATAAATGAGAAGAAGAGGCGATCTCGAGAATAATGGGCACAGTGTATGAACAAATCAAAGGGACTCCGATGGGTTCGCCGCTATCTGGTTTCCTTGCTGAGGCGGTTCTTCAAAAGTTAGAGACACTGGTGTTTACGAACCACAGACCAGTATTTTGGGCGCGGTACGTAGACGATACCTTCGTCGTCCTCAAGCGTGAAATGGTCTCTGAATTTCACACGATTCTGAACTCCATTTTTGCCGAGATGCAGTTTACAACAGAGGCTGAGAGCAACAATCAACTTGCGTTCCTAGACGTCCTGGTCCACCGCAAGACCGACGGGAGCCTAAAGACGACGGTTTGCCGAAAGGCAACCGACACACGTCAGGTACTCAGTTACCAAAGTAACCATCCGCTGAGCCACAAACGCAGCTGTGTGCGAACGCTTTACAAAAGGGCAGAAACACATTGCAACGAGGCAGGTGACAAAGCGGCTGAACTTAAATATCTTCGACAGATGTTCATCTCTAACGGTTACCCTCGCAGCTTCCTAGAACGCAGCAGACAACCGAAACGAGCTGCAAGACCGGCGGCCGAACAACCGAAATTGTGGAGAGCAATGCCATACATAGAGAATGTTTCTGAAGCAGTCGCTCGTCTGTTACAACCACTGGGTATCGGCATAGCCCACAGACCCGAGGCAACAATAAGACGACTGGTCATGAGACCGAAGGCCCCTCTGACCCGCGGAGAAACAGCAAACGTCGTCTATCGCATCCACTGTAGTTCCTGTGAGGCCAACTACATTGGGGAGACCGGAAAGCGACTTCAGACGCGTATGAGCGAGCACGCAAGGGCAGTCGACAGGATGGATCCACGCTCGTTGGTGGCGGAACATTGTTCGGCTCCTGGACACACCTTCGCTTTGATGACGCTGAAATTCTAGCCCGAGGTAGTGACCGGACAGCCAGAGAAACACTTGAAGCATGGCACACTGCACCAAATTCCATCAACCGCTGTACGATTCTCCCGGCGGCTTACCAGGCGTTACGCGTGCGGCTCAATCAACGAAATCACCGGCAGGAAGTCAGACGGATCGCAACGACTAGCAACCCCACACCGGGCCAGAATACAGGCGTCCGGGAACCCACCCCAGACACCAATGCAGCCGTCAGCGACGCCGCAGGCAACGTGAATCAACAAGACCTCCTGTCGGGCTTGAACGCAGTTGCACATGACAACAGTCTCTGCATAAACACTGATGGCGGGGTTCGATATTCCGCCGGCGGGACGAACACGGGAAAGTGCCAACGGGGGAAGCCAGCAGGACATGCGGCACCGACGCGATCGATGCAGACGCGAGCAATGACCGCTGGCAGGCGAACACTGCCCTCCCCCTCCGACGAGGTGACGGCGAGAAACCCTGATCAGCAGGACGATGACGGAGCTCCAGCCCCGCCCCCGCAGGGGATCTAGCGCCAATAGACGGAGAGCGAACGAGAAGTCAGTGGTAACACCTATAAAACACTGTGAGGCGTGTACAAACACCAACCTCCGACGATGCAAGCCTGTACGCTTTCGAAACGTCAGGATATTATACCCATTATTCCCGAGATCGCCTCTTCTTCTCATATATATATATATATATGGAAGGATAAGGTAAGGCGATCTCTGGGGGAGAATGTTTATTCGT
>JAYGXS010001262.1:0-14926 GCA_036362985.1 Ligula intestinalis
TAGGGCATTCCATATGATCGCATATCTTATGGTGTAGAAATTAGATCGCTGGGCCGTCCTAGCTTTAGCGTTATGAATTGTATGCTGGTTGTTTCTAGTGGAACGGGAACCGTTTTGATCTGTTAACTTATTATTGCTAAGGATGTTCTGATTATGTGTCACTTTAAATAGGAAAGTTAAACCATTTTGGAGTCGCCTTTGCCAGAGGAGTTTAAGACCATATCTATTGTACATTATTGAATAGGAGTCTCGGGCGTCATCGCGTTTACACAGAACTCAGGTAAACCTTCGCTGGATTTTTTCTAGTTTCTATCTGTCATCTGATGACATGGTACCGAAAAATATTGAGCAGTAATCTAGAATAGGTAAAACGTACATTTTGTAAAGTTTAGTCTTAAGTGTAATTAATGTGAAATTTTTACTTATGAAGCCACATAGTCGATTGGCTTTTGGTGCGATTTGTTTAACATGTGGGGATAAGTCAAGAGTATTAGAATAGCTAAGACCTAAATCTTTTAAAGATATTAGCTCTTTTATTTCTTGACCACTAAACATTATGGGGTGAAGTTTTAGTGGTCCAAATATCATGAGATGACATTTTGTTGGTGAAAACGGCATTTGCCACTGAACACTCCAGTCGTTTAGTTTTTGAAGGTCTAATTCAATCGTTCTATGCACACTACTTATCGAATTTTTGTTATAGGCATATGCGAGTTTTAAGTCATCCGCATATAAAAATGATTTAGCAGATGTTGATATCGTGGATAACTCATGAATGTAAATGAGAAATAAGAGGGGACCTAGGATAGTGCCTTGAAAAACACCACTGCTTATATGAGCTGGTTCTGATACTATATTTCGAAGTTGTACTACTTGAAATCGGTTTTGAAGATAGGATTTGAGGAAATCAAGGAGGGGGGGCCGAATCCCGTGACTCACTAGCTTCACGATCAGTCTTTTATGGGGAACTTTGTCAAAGGCTTTTTTTAGATCAAACTAAATTGTAGCTACCGTGTTCCCATCATCTCGATTTCTGGAGACGAATTCCAAGAAAGTGAGATGGCAGGACTGACATGACTTTTTAGGTAAAAAGGCATGTTGAGAGAGGGGTATGAGATTTACATTCGTCAGATGGTCTAACATTTGGTTATAAATTATTTTTTCTAAGATTTTTGCTAAAACCGATGTTCGGTGAACACCACGATAATTTTGGGCATTGGACCGATTTCCGTTTTTGTAAATTGGGGTGATACATGATGTTTTCCAGATTTCTGGATAAGTACCATTTGACTGCAGTAACGAGAAAAGGTTAGACAGAAGTATTGGGGCATATGTCATATGCCTCAGTATGCAAGGAGGGATTCTATCCGTTCCATATGATGTGGAATTGGACAGTTGGCGGATAGCTTTCTCTACAGTTTCTTCGTTAAACAATATCTCTTTTAATACTAGTGCCGTCATTTCTGTTGGTTGGGGGATTGGTTCTTCCTCGACTGAATAGTTGGTTGAGAAATACTCGTTGAAAAGATTTGCTATTTGGTTGTCATTTGTTATTGCTATTCCTTGGTCATCAAGCATGATTTGGGGGCCTTGTTTTTGATGATTATTTATTTGTTTCCTGAAGATTTGGGCTGTCCCTTCTGGGGACTCGATTGCCCGATGTTCTGCTGCTATCGTCTTATTTGTTTCAATGTTCTGGGCTAACTCGTGAATCTCTGTAATGCGTCTGAGCGTAGATAGATAACTAATACATGGGTCATGGAGTTGTTTTTTAAGTTTTTTTAGCCGTTTGGAAAGGAAGTTTGGGATTAGTGATTTCTTACATGGGGATCTCTCGTCAATTAGGGTGTCTCGAATTAAATTAAGGGTGGCATATAATATGTTTACAGCTTCTAGAGGGGATGCTGTTAGGAGGAAAGAGCTCCAATCCAATGACCTAATGTAGTTATTCATAGATTCAATGTCAAGATTTTTTGGGTTTATAGAAGTGTAACTAGGATCAGGTCTTATTTTAATGTTAAGAGGGAGCACTGCTATTATTGTCTTATGATCACTATCAAAGGTTAAGCTGTCGTAGTGCGTATATAAGGGCCAGATATCATTGGTGAGAATAACATCGAGTATATTGTTTCCCCTGGTTGGTTTGCTTATTATTTGCGTCCAGTTATGAAACACAATTGATGATAATAATTCATCATGTCTGGATGGGGCTGATAGTTCTGTCCAGCTTATTTCTGGACGGTGTAAGTCTCCTGCAATTATCTTATAGTCGGTTTGGATATTCGATAGAATATCTAGTAGATTTTTAAGACCAGTGTCATCATTACTAAATTCCGGAGGGGTGTACAAACATCCAATTAGAATGCTTTTAAGGGTCTTGGATGTTATTATAGCGAAGCATGCTTCGCCATTGAACGTCTCCTGAAGAACCTCAAAGCCACTCTGTTCTATGGTAGATCTAATGTAGATCATACAACCTCCTCCTCGTTTATTCGCACGGTCCTTTCTATAGAAGGTGTAGTTCGCAATAAAAAGTGACGCATTGGAGGTTGATTCGTTTACCCATGTTTCTGTTAAAAAGACTATATCGGGATTGTGTGTGTCAATAAAAGTCCTAAGTCGTGGAACTTTGTTTACTATCGATCTAGCATTAATAAGAGCAACACTTATGGAGTCGGATACAAAAGCTGGAATATGTTGTGAAAAAATGGATTCCTATTACTTGGTTGATTGTGTTGAGGGCTCATGTGCGGAAATTGTGTGATTGGTGGATAATATGGTGGTGTTGGACTATTTGTGGCGAATTGTGCATTATTGGGAAAAATTGGTGATGAGAGTGGTGGAATTCGATGGCATTGTGTAACTATCGGAGGGTATGGTGTTGTGCGAGGTGGGATTTGATTGTGTGTGTTGTATTGAAAGGGTTGGGTGTGCGGTGGTCGTCTTGTGTATGGGCTAGGATACATGGGTTGAGAGAAGGGGTTAGGTGTCATTTGAGGGTGTGCATTTAAATACGGATATTCGTTTTGATATGAAATTCTGTTTGGGACTGGTGGTCTATTCTGGGTTGTTCGGGGGCGATAATCTAACACTGGTTTACTACTTTGGTTCGTTGAGTTAGGACTGGTATTGCTATTTATGGACATGTTTAGACGTGTGTTGTTATTTATCAGTGTATCTTGATTAGATTCAGGATAAGTGTTGGTCATGTCTAATGGGGTTGTACTATTTCGGGGTCTTTTTGTTTGGACCTTATTCTTTCCCTTAATTGCTTCGGCAGGTTTATTATTTGCTTTCGGTTTGTCATTATTATAATATGAAGAAGTCGCTCTCAAGTCATCTAAGCTGATGCTACGTTGATAGTTTTCGTTTTCCTTCCCAGATGAGGAGGAACTCGTTAATTGTTCCTCTGAAGTAGCATTTTGTGGAGTGTTTCCGTCCTCTACGACTATATTCGGCTGACTTTGTTTACGCCCTTTGTCTTTGTGAAAAACTTGTCTGCGCTGCATTGGGGTCAAGTCAGGGCCTATATATGCTTTAAAACTCCGGAAACTCTTATTTATTTCAGAGTTTTGTAGTAGCATTTGAGCTTCGGCGTGGGAAGAACATGTAAGCAAAATCGGTTTGTTTTTACTTCGCGAATTTAGTCTTTTGATAGACACTATGCCTATACTTATCCCATATTGTTGAAAAACGCTTTGTTTTGCTACCATTGGATTACTCGTTTGAGGAAAGTTGCGGAAGATTATATTACAGCTACGTTTTGATCTATCTGAAACTTCTGTTGATACTAAATGCACTACAGACTCAATCTTAGGTAAATTCGTGAGGTTGCTTTCAAATGAATTGGAGTCCAGAAGTGAATTAAGAATCTTAAAAACAGGTTCATACTTTTCAATAAAGTTTGTTAAATTTAAGAGGGCTGACAGATCGATTTGATCCACAACAACTTTCGCGTCGGTCATTGTTTCTAATAAAATTTTCCTGCAAAGGATTTTTGAATGCTAAATATATGTCTAAGTAATGTGTTTTTGACAAATAAACTATAAAATACTAGAAGTACAAAACAAATGATTTGTACAGCGTTCTATGAAACAGAGGACAATATCTGACCAAATCAACGAAGGAGTTTGGTAGCAGATTTTGGCTAAGATAGTCAACTGTTACTTACTGATATTTTATTTAAGAAAACCAAAGACTTTGAGTCGTTTCTTCTCTTATATAAATCAATTTATATAAAGCTTCACTTATCTTCGAATTTGAACAAACCGCGTTCAAGGTCAGTTCAAGGCTTCTTAGTTCACCATGCGTTGACTACTATTTTAAAATGACGATATGTTGGTGAATATTAATTAATCTACCAACACTACTAATCGCTCCCGCTGTCTATGTGGTTGTTTCATGGAAAGCAGCATTTATCAACTTTGTATTTATTTTTCCACAGCACAAAGTTAGCAATGACGAGGCCCTCCGGGCCTTAAATATAAAATTTATTTATTTATATAAGGGCCAGACATCATTGGTGAGAATAACATCGAGTATATTGTTTCCTATGGTTGGTTTGTTTATTATTTGCGTCCAGATATAAAAGGCAATTGATGATAATAATTCATCATGTCTGGATGGGGCTGATAGGTCTGTCCAGTTTATTTTTGGATGGTTTAAGTCTCCTGCAATTATCTTATATTCGGTTTGGATATTTGATATAATATCTAGTAGATTTGTAAGATCAGTGTCATCATTAATATATTCCGGAGGGGTGTACAAACATCCAATTAGAATGCTTGTAAGGGTCTTGGATGTCATTATAGCGAAGCACGCTGCGCCATTGAACGTCTCCTGGAGAAACTCAAAGCCACTCTGTTCTATGGTAGATCTAATATAGATCATACAACCTCCTCCTCGTTTATTAGCACGACCCTGTCTATAGAAGGTGTAGTTTGCTAAAAAAGTGAAGCATTTGAGGTTGATTCGTTTACCCATGTTTCTGTTAAAAAGGCTATATCGGGATAGTGTGTGTCAATAAAAGTCCCTAGTCGTGGATTTTTGTTGATTATCGACCTAGCATTAATAAGAGCAACACTTATGGTGTCGGATACAAAAGCTGGAATCTGTTGTGAAAAAATGGATTCCTATTACTTGTTTGATTGTGTTGAGGGCTCATGTGCGGAAATTGTGTGATTGGTGGATAATATGGTGGTGTTGGACTATTTGTGGCGAATTGTGCATTATTGGGAAAAAATTGGTGATGAGAGTGGTGAAATTCGATGGCATTGTGTAACTATCGGAGGGTATGATGTTGTGCGAGGTGGGATTTGAGTGTGTTATATTGAAAGGGTTGGGTGTGCGGTGGTCGTCTTGTGTATGGGCTCGGATACATGGGTTGAGAGAAGGGGTTAGGTGTCATTTTAGGGTGTGCATTTAAATACGTATATTCGTTTTGATATGCAATTCTGTTTGGGAATGGTGGTCTATTTTGGGTTGTTCGGGGAAGATAGTCTAACGCTGGTTTACTACTTTGGTTCGTTGAGTTAGGACTGGTATTGCTATTTATGGACATGTTTAGACGTGTGTTGTTATTTATCAGTGTATCTTGATTAGATCCAGGATAAGTGTTGTTCATATCTAATGGGGTTGTACTATTTCGGGGTCTTTTTGTTTGAACCTTATTCTTTCCCTTAATTGCTTCGGTAGGTTTATTATTTGCTTTCTGGTTGTCATTATTATAATAAGAAGAAGTCGCTCTCAAGTCAACTAAGCTGATGCTACCTTGATAGTTTTTGTTTTCCTTCCCACAGGAGGAGGAACTCGTTAATTGTTCCTCTGAAGTAGCATTTTGTGGAGTGTTTCCGTCCTCTGCGACTATATGTGGCTGACTTTGTTTATGCCCTTTAAGAAAAACTTGTCTGCGCTGCATTGGGGTCAAGTCAAGGCCTATATATGCTTTAAAACTCCGGAAACTCCTATTTATTTCAGAGTTTTGTAGTAGCATTTGAGCTTCGGCGTGGGAAGAACATGTAAGCAAAATCGGTTTGTTTTTACTTCGCGAATTTAGTCTTTTGATAGACACTATGCCTATACTTATCCCAAATAGTTGAAAAACGTTTTGTATTGCTACCATTTGATTACTCGTTTGAGGAAAGTTGTGGAAGATTATATTACAGCTACGTTTTGATCTATCTGAAACTTCTGTTGATACTAAATGCACTACCGACTCAATCTGAGGTAAATTCGTGAGGTTGCTTTCAAATGAATTTGAGTCCAGAAGTGAATTAAGAATCTTAAATACAGGGTCACACTTTTCAATAAAGTTTGTTAAATTTAAGAGGGCTGACAGATCGATTTGATCCAAAACAACTTTCGCGTCAGTCATTGTTTCTAATAAAATTTTCAAGTAAAGGATGTTTGAATGCTAAATATATTTCTAAGTAATGTGTTTTTGACAAATAAACTATAAACTACTAGAAGTACAAAACAAATGATTTGTACAGCGTTCTATGAAACAGAGGACAATATCTGACCAAATCAACGAAGGAGTTTGGTAGCAGATTTTGGCTAAGATAGTCAACTGTTACTGACTGATTATTTATTTAAGAAAACAAAAGACTTTGAGTCGCTGGAAGCTGATTGCAAAGCACCATCGTCATACACGTGCATCGGCAGAAGACACTTGGCCTTTCGTTTGACGAATATCTAAGTGGGATTGAGATTTACATGATTAACATTGAAACTACTGATACATTATAGGAGGAAACAATATATATTTAAGCATAGTTGTAGAGAAAATTATTTTCTTTCATGATAACTTTTTATAAACTCCTCTGGAGAAAGCCAATTACACTAACAGCCTAGTCGGGAAGGACAACAGTCCGTCTCCATCAGCACCGACAGCTCCCTGCATGCAATCTCACGCAAGAGGCAACCGCCTGCATAAAGTGGTGATTAAGTCTAAATTGAGCTTTTTTAACACTAATGCCCAAAGTCTTCCCTCAAAAATTGATGAACTCAAGGCAGTACTTTCGGAGCGGAAACCTGATGTAGTTGCCATAACGTAAACATGGCTAAAAGCAGAAATCGCGGATTCAGAGATTTCGATTCCAGCATACCAGCTTTTCCGCAGAGACCGCCAAAACCGACAAGGAGGTGGGGTTGTCCTGTATGTCAGAACGGAAATCTCTGTTGTAGAAAGAGAACACACTCTAGACCTGGAGTATGAGTCCGTCTGGTTAAAGATCAAGAAGGTGAATTCACAGAACCTTGAATTCCTGTCCGTTTACCGGCCACCAAACATTCTGAGCGGAGCCGACGACTCACTCCTCGGTCTGGTGAAAGAAGCTGCTAGCCACCAGGAGGTTCTCATCGTTGGTGACTTCAACGCCCCTGCAATTGAATGGAACAACCGGACAGTTAAGGCAGCGTCAACTTCCTTTAGTTCCAAATTAATGGATCTCACACTAGACCTTTCTCTAGTTCAGAACGTTAAGGGCATAACCAGATTTCGAGAAAACCAGCGAGCATCTTGTTTGGATCTCATTTTCACGAAGGATTCGTCCTACATAGATGAAGTGAATTCAAGTTCTCCGCTCGGTAAGAGTGATCATATGACGCTTATGTGGGATAACTCACTCCATACCCAACGGCGGAGGAAAACGTAGGACCAGCCAAACATATGGAAGGCAGATTTCAATTCAATGAAGAATGCACTATCGACCGTGAATTGGGACTGCCTTCTCAAGGGGGATCCGGAGGAGGATTGGAGACCACTCAAGAGGGTTGCATTAGATCTGATGAAGCACTTTTGTCCGGTCAAGGTACACAAGACGACTAGTCGTCCTGCCTGGTTGACGAGAGACCTTAACAAGCAACTGAAAAGAAGAATAGGTAATGGAAGTTATTCAGGAAAACTGGGTCGCCAGTACACCTCGAGGAATTCCGACGCCAAAGAAATGCAGTAAAAAATCAATTCGCCAGGCCAGGAAAAACTATGAATCAAGAATCCTCCAACAGGCCGAAGGAAAGCCCAAAATTCTATTCCGCTATATTAACAGTATATTAAAAAACAAGGATCCTGTCGCAGTACTTAAGAATGATGATGGCGGAGAAGTCGTTGAGAATGACATGAAAGCCGATTACTGTAGCCGGTTCTTTGCCTCGGTATTCACTAGGGAAACCGAGCTTCATTTTGATAATGCCAACAGTGCTGTTGCAAACGCCGGTCCAGCACTTCATTGTATACTATTTCCAACATCTGTAGTTGAGAGGGAGCTGCAGAGCCTCAAAAAAGCAAAGTCATCCGGTCCAGACAATATACCAGCCAAGTTCTTGAAATAATTGGCAAGCGAACTCTCAGAGCCCCTAGCAACCTAAAAGGCTTCCTCGTAAGCTTTGCAGTCAATCGCCGGTGACCCCCGAGAAATAGTAAAGGCCTCTGAAGGATGGTATGTTAAAGGTAAATTCATGGTAGTTACGCAATATCACATTGTATGCCTCTGTCTTAAAGAAGACTTTCTTCCTATGTTGGCAGCCGTAAAGTGTGATGCCTTCTGCAATTCTGTCAGTAAAAAGAGTCTGAATGACCCTGTCCACGAAAGCCAACACGTCAGTTGCGTCGAAACAGGAGAAAAATGCAGTTTAGTAACTTCAGTTTAAAAAAGTGTGCACTTATTACTTGCTTGTGAAATTCCTTATTAGATAAGGTGCGGTTGAATTCCATAAACTCATCCCATGTTTCAGCTTTTGGGATGAGTGGCTACTATCTTACTGTCCTTAACAAGCATGGAATCGAGACTTACCTGAGCCGATAGCTGCCTACTAAGTCCTATATGAGCATACTCACCACTACCCGTTGCTGTTATTTTGGTTTCGAGGTCCTCCGATCGCATCAGCGTTCGCCCATCAGCAGGTAATTCCGGACAGATACGCCTCAGGATTTTCAGCAGACTGGTCATATGAATTGTTGGCGTCTTCGACTTGACTGCCCAGGCTCGAAGGGCATCTTCCATACTGAGCTCCTCCTCCTCAATTGAAATTGAACCTCCAGGTTTGCCATCTTTGCATTCAGAAACCTGCGGCTGTGGGCTCCAAAACGGACCCTCTTCGTCACTAGAAACTAGCTGCTCCCTATCTGATTCAGACAAAGAGGACGGAGAGGAAGAGCTTCTTATACTCCAGCCGGAGGATGATGCGTCAGACGCGAAAAGTTCCTCAAATTGTTCATCAAAATCGCCAATACGTTCTTTAAGCACTTGCTTCCTGCGCCTATAACGGGTACTCCTCGAAACAGGCTTCGACATGCTTGAAAAATCGTCACAAATACACAAATTACGCGTTATAGTTCAAGGGCAATTTTCAGGCAGCAATTCGACCGCTCAGCAGCGAGACATTGCACCAAATGGCGTGCCTAAGCGTGAGGCGGCCGCTCACAGATAAGGAATATCGATTTTCCAACAGCTCTGCGCGAACGCATTTGCGCTCTTAGCAACGGGGCATACGAGTCATGTAGCAACCAATCAGATTCAGCCATGATTTTAGCACGACATTTCGTACCTCGATCCCGCAAATTTCGATATTAGGGTGGAGGCTTTCCAGACAACAGTTTCCAACGCTGATCAAATCAAAGCTTAAGCAAAAATTGTGCCTTGCCTCATTTTCCAGCCCTTAAAAATAATTAAAAAATCTAAGAACAATTTATCTATTGCAATATTCTTCGACTAACATCTCAAAGTTTATAAAAAATTATCATGAAAGAAAGTAATTTTCTCTATAACTATGCTAAAATATATATTGTTTCCTCCTATAATGTATCAGTAGTTTAAATTTTAATCATGTAAATCTCAATCTCACTTAGATATTCGACAAACGAAAGGCCAAGTGTCTTCTGCCAATGCACGTGAATGACGATGGTGCTTCGAGGAGCAAACATACTCGACTTATTTTTTGTAGGGGATGCGAACCACTTTCAGTGTCATCCTTAGACGCACTTGGGAGTTCAGACCATCTTACAGTTGTTAGTGAACTAGAACTGGAGGCGGATAAAACATTTTCCCAAAAGTATAGTTTTTATCATGACTTCCATTCAGCAAACACAGCTGACCTACTGGCACATCTAAACGCTCTCGACTGGTCTGAATTTTTCCAATGTTTGGATGTAAATGTTTGTACCGATAAACTGTACAAAGTGTTGAATCCACTCATCCTCCACTTTGTCCCCCGTAAGAAAGTAATACATGTCAAGGATGAAGTATACCTTCCTCTGTCTTTCCGTCGTAGGCTGCGTAAACTCTCTCGTCGTTTGCATCGGCAGAACGACACTTCCGTTCCGCCCTTGATCACACTGATCTTTGAGCAGGCCAAGAAGCTCTCCGAAGAAAAGCAGATAGCCGATGAGGCTCACTTCGCTGAAAATCCTTCCCTTAATGTTGCGAAACTCTTTTCGCGTACAGTAAAAGCGCAGAGGAAGACGCAACACCCCATACTTCAAGATGCTTTAGGAAACCCCATAGCTGACGCTAAGTTGACCGCCGATAGCTTCAATGCGTTCCTATCCAAAACGTTTAGTGAAAGCTCGTTGGCTGCACCTCCGGTTATCCAGGCTTGGACGGGTGCCATACTCGAAACCATAAGTTTTACCGTCTGGGATGTGACTGTAGCCATTCGTCGTTATCGTCAATCCTATAGTCCAGGACCAGATGGCGTCCCAGTTAGCCTTCTTAAAGCTGAAGCGAATGATATCTTTCCGTCTATTCTTTGTAAGGTATTTAATCTTGCTCTTGAGAGCGAAACCTTTCCATCGTTGTGGAAGGAATCGCACATAATGCCTATTCGCAAGCATTGCCGATTGACATCATTCGACAACTTTAGGCCAATAAATACACTTCCCGCAGCATCGAAGATCTTGGAGACCTTAATCAAAGAAAAGATGATGCGTCACTTGACAGAGAACAACCTGCTCAGTACAGCTCAACATGGCTTTCTCGAGAAACGATCTTGTGACACCTGTCAGCTCTCTTTCTTTGATTATGTGCTGCAATCTAGAGACAGCGGTTTTGCCACTTATAGCGTCTATTTTGATTTTACTAAGGGCTTTGATCGGGTCGATCATAACCTCCTCCTTCTGAAACTAGCCTCCTTCGGCATAGGTAGCAAGCCACTGAACTTCATATCTTCCTATTTGGGTGCTCGCACACAACGAGTAAAAATTTTGAATGTTATCTCCAACCCCACGCGTGTGAGGAGTGGAGTTATACAGGGTAGTGTACTGGGTCGGCTCCTATTTTGCCTGTTTGTCAACGACGTTTCAGATTGTTTTCTGTATGGCAGACCCTTCATGTACGCTGATGATTTAAAAGTCGCTTATCGATATAAACCGGCAGATCGCAACATCGTGCTCAAGCTGATAAAAAAGGATCTTCAGGCCTTCGCCCAGTGGTGTTGCACATGGCGCCTCACCCTTTCATGGCACAAATGTTCCGTTATGGTTGTTGGCGACGATCATCAACCGGAATTAAGCATTGACGGCCACGAACTAAATGTCCCAGGAGTTATCAAGGATTTGGGCATATCCTACTCTAATAGTCTCAATCTGTCAGAGCACTGTGCCCTGATAATCTCAAAAGCACGCCGAACCACCGGATTTATCCTCAGAAATTTTAAGACTATCAAGGTTAGAACTAGCCTTTATAATATGTACGTGAGACCTTGTCTTGAATACTGCTCGCCTCTATTCAGTCTTCTGCGCACTAGTGAACGGAAAAAAATAGAATCGGTGCAGCACTTCTTCACTAGAAGACTTTTCACTACAGAACACCCTAACTTAACCTACCAACAAAGGTGCGAACTTATAAAGCTGGATCCCCTATGGCTTCGTCGATTGCAGAAGGGTCTATATTTACTGTTTAAACTTTTGAATGGTCAAACCTTTAATCCTCTTAGTACAATAAGGCAGCTTGAGCACTCCCGACGCGCCAGTCATCGAGACGTATTTTTATTCCTTCCTATGGCACGCACAGTTAAGTACCGGCAATTCTTTTCAGTAAATGCCATATCAATCTGGAATAAGCTGCCCAAAAGTATTAAAACCCAGCAAAACTACCCTATGTTTAAGAGAGCTATAACTAGTTTTCTACATTCAGGACAACTTTCACGAATTTTGAGTGCTGACTCGGTGGAATCTCTCTTTCACTCTGATGGCGTTCGTGGACTTTGAACCCCGCCAGGCTTCACTGCTGAAGATAATGCGGCTGAAGCAGCAGCCCGCAGTCTGCTTACCTTTCAGCCGATAGCGCGCAACTTTTGCCGACAACCATTGAAGGAAGACTGAGAACACTGTGTTCTTGTGCCAACCCTCTCCGTCTGGAACTAATGTCTTAAACGATATGAAACAGTTCTCCTGCTGATGAGTCAACTCAGCTTACAACTGTACATTTATTCCGTTTGTATCATACCTTTGAAGGCAGGTTTTTTTCACTTGAAACAAACTCCCTATCTCGCCCAGTATTGACAAAACAAAAAACCTGAAACAAAACCAATACTGGCTGCAACATAGGGAGTTTGTTTTAGGTTTTTTCCGGTCTTCAAGGTGTTGGAAGGCGCCCAAGAGGTGAATTACCAACTTTTTACAATTGCCTGTAAACTGGCATAATAAACATATTATATTATATAATCAGCTTCCAGCTGCCTCGACCCACCTCGGATATCTGCAACGTCCTATCTTATTATCAAAATACTGCCAATAGGCAACGATTGTAATCTCCGTAATGAACAGACCCATACATACGGAAGATGCAATGTCCTCAGCTGATAATGTTTTGCCTTCAAACTGACAGCGGCTAACTCCACCTCAATTGAAGGAAATGAAGTTTTTCCAGACCCCATGTATTCTTACTCTAAAACCGTAACACGTACAATGCATCGTTATTTTATTTCGTGTTTTTCTAGTAGTGTACTTTGGAAGTCAGGTTTTTCCACTTAAATCAAACTCCTTATTTCGCACACTATTGACCTAGCAAAAGGCCAAAACAAATGCAATAGTCACTGCGAAAGAAGGGGTTTGGGTTAGGTTTTTGCCTGCCTTCCGGGGTTTTTGACGGCGCCAAATATGTGCTTTACAAATAAACCTTATTTTTATTATTATGACATGGTGCCGAAAAATATTGAGCAGTAATCTAGAATAGGTAAAGCGTACATTTTGTAAAGTTTAGTCTTAAGTGTAATTGATGTGAAATTTGTACTTATGAAGCCACATAGTCGATTGGCTTTTGGTGCGATTAGTTCTCCCTCTTGAGAAGAAACTGGCGATGCGTGAACTTGAGCGAGGAAACCTACTAGATGTCATAGTGCTTAATGCCAGGTCCGTTATAAATAAAATGGCTCAACTTCGAGCTATCGCTGTTGAGATGATGCCTGATGTTATATGCATAACAGAATCTTGGACCCATCCAATCATTTCTGACTCCTCCCTTATCATAGACGATTATGATTTCTATCGTCACGATCGCATTAATAAGCGTGGTGGTGGTTGCCTTCTCTATATTAGAACGTCATTTAGGCACTTTCCGTTTTATCTAAATAGCACGTCCTCCTCTGGAAATTACTGTTTCGCCTCTATTATCCTGTCGCCCCGGCAAAAGGCGATTATCGGTTGTATATATAATCCTCCTAACTCTTCATCTGAAGAAGATGCAAATTTGTGTGAAATGTTCAAGTTTATTTCAGAATCCACTTTTGAAGTTAAAATTATCGCTGGAGATTTTAATTTTCCTGAAATCGACTGGCTTTCAAACTATTGCCCACCTAGATTTCAGCCTTTCCTGGATACCATTAATTTTTCTAACTGGTCTCAACTGGTTAGTTCCCCAACAAGACAGAATCATATCCTAGATCTGATTTTCACAAATGGTATTGCCCCTCTCTTCGTTGATTTTAAGCAGGACATCTTCCAAAGTGATCACACATTAATTCACTGTTGCCTTCCGCTTCCTTCTACGGAAAAGGCTAGTGCTAGTTGTACCTATCATGCGTACGACCTCGCAGATATTAGCTCAATCAACAATTTTCTTGACTCATTAGATTGGCAGAGCCTCTCCTCCATTAACGACGCTGCATATCTTTCTGAACACATGTCGGTCGTTTCTACTAAAATGCTGGAATTGGTGCCCACTAAAATTGCGAAACCCTACACACCAGAATCGACCGTCCCTCATTTTTTTTTGCCCAGACTAAAGAAATTGAGGAGGCAGCTGAAAGATAGATCTACTAGTTCGCTGTCTGTGCATCTAAGGATCGCAGAGATCTTCGAATTAGCGTCAAAGATTCGTCTTGCACGTGACCAGCACAGGGAATCTTGCGCCCTGAGCGAGTCAAACTCTGCAAAATCGGTTGCACAACTGTTTCGTCGTAGGGCCTCCACAAAACGAGGAATTGAAATACCCCCATTGCTTAATGAAAACAAAACATTTGTAGTAAATGAGTCTGATAAGGCTGACTTATTCAATGCCTTCTTTGCGAAGCATTTCACGACAGAATCCGAACCGGTCCCGTCGTTTCAACCATACTCGGACAATACTCTCGGAAACATTGATTTCTCCATAGAATTAATTCGTAAACAGATAATTTGTCTAAAAAACTCGCACTCTTCCGGAACTGATGGTATCCCCAATTCAGTTATCAAAAGAGTGTCGACCTTTCCCAAATTACTTAGCCATATATTTTCAGTCTATCTCTTAAATGGTTACTTTCCTGACACTTGGAAGACATCCATTATTCTTCCAGTCTTTAAATCAGGATCTCGTTCAGAAATAAATAACTACCGCGGTGTACATAAAACCCCGGCCCTAGCTAAACTTATGGAGAAGATAATTTTTAATCAAATTCTCGATTTTTGCCTAAAAAATAAGCTTTTAAGTGACTCGCAGCATGGTTTTCTACC
>JAYGXS010001263.1:0-14923 GCA_036362985.1 Ligula intestinalis
ATTCGTCCGAGATTTCACATGGGTCTATCTCCCTTGGTACCAGCCAGCGTCTTCAGTTCCGTTTAGTGCCTCCATTGACGGAAACAACGCTGGTATACGTACACGAAGCTCACAAAACCTCCAACGCACAGAACAGAGAAGACGGTGCAATTGTCAACTATAATTTATTGGGAGTAAGGCAGAAAACAGTAAACTCAACTACGATTTCAATCAACGTTGTGCGTTCTGATTTTTTCAGGTCAGAATGAACCTACAAGAAAATGCAGAAATGTCTCAGTACTCAATACCAGAATGAAAAGTTGACTAAAATTTTGCTACTGATTGATTTTCAGTAGGTCAGTTTAAAAAGTTAAAATATTACAATTGATTGCAACGTAGACGTGAACGAGAAAATGAAGGCTTACGAATCTGTGCACACTCAGGGGCATTCGCTGGTTTCTAAAATTAAAACACGCAAGTAAAACGCATGTTCTGAAAGCTCCTCCTAAGATTGACAACTTGCTTTGAAGGTACACTTAATTTAGTGGTGACTTCAAGATATTCACATATAATTGCCTGCGCCGATTGAAAGGATTAGTATGATATCGAAGAAATAGTCGGCACTTACCCTCACCCTCCCAGTCGATAATGAATTCGACGCTGTCGCCCAAAATTTGGCAGAAGGCGAAGCTGTAGCGTTCACCAGTAGTCCCGCCAACATTAGCGGAGAATCCCACGGTGTGCTCATCAATATCCTCGCGAACTATGAACACAGCAATCATTAGGCTTATATATTGGACATATAAGAAAAACGTATGCATATTCACTAAAGCGCCTTGATGTTCAGTCCAAATAAATAAAAATAGTAAAAGAACTCTAGACATTTCAGTAACACCTGGAAATCCAAGGAACATCTAACATGATAAAAAAGACAAATTTATAAATTTTACAATGAAACTTTACCAACAAGTAGTTAATCCTTGCATACGTCGCATACGACCAAGATTATAGAATGAAAGCGGTAGTTCACCACTGCTTTCAAATTCACCACCCACACGAAATTATCCTCAGTAGGCTAATCGGATCGGCCCCCGAACTCTGAATCATTCTTTAACGTATAGGTTATAAAGGTAGAAGACTGTAACGTAGTTCACTGTGCTCAGTGTTGAAACAGGGGTTGACTAATTACTTGGGTGAAGTTTTTATTTGTTACCAAGTCGTTGAGGTTTCTAGAATAAATACTGATTAAATAAGATAAAAGATATTTTCTCGAAGAGGCCCGTTTTGCATACCATGTTTGACGATAATAATACTTAATTGCATGCCAAGGAGAAAATGTTTTCTATGGGAGACTATTTCGGAATAAAGCAAACACAAATCTGGGAGGTCACCCTCAGGTAGCTCGTAAACCGCACGTTTGGTTTACATATTTTCCGAAATCGAAAACGAGCTCTGCGTTTAAAAAGCAAAGTCTGTTGTCATAGAAGACGATGGCAAAGATGGTTTTAGATTTTAAATCGTGTTTGAAGACTCACTCGACGCTGCGATACATCCACCTCGTGATATTTTCACATATTATAACCTAACTACTATCATCCGGGTTTTGGACACTAAAATTGCTAGTAATAGGAAAAAATTAGAATGAAAGGGATTCGTGAACTGAACAGGCTATTGTATGCTCCTTTTAAATAACCCTGCATGAAAAAAAACGGACTAGGACACAGCTTTGGGATATCTTCTACGGTGATTCCGACAGGAGTGACCAGAACGTGCAAAAGGCTTGAAATTGAAGATTGCATTAACGCACCACAAGTCACGGGCTCATAGTTGCGGCAGACCTCTCCGTTGGTGTCAGCAATGGTAAGCTACAATGCAGAAGTAAACCAGTTTTTCAATGTCAATGGGAGACAACTTCCTTACGTAGTATACAGAACATGTTCAAATGGCAGCTCGTTAAGTGAATGAAATACTACAAGGTCACATGCGTGAATACCTGTCTTTCGACAGAATTTTTTAGTGAAATGATCATCTTCTTCTATGCATCGCCTGCCTAGAAAGCAGCTGCTTATGCACTTATTCCTAAAGAATTTATTTTAGTGGACAGAATACAGCAGTTATCGAAGTCTTAGGCATGCAACAGGCGAGAATGGTGGTGCTGCAAACTGCTGGAAGAAGCACTGTTGAGTATATGATCGTCAGTGGGCTAAGTGGAGCTAAGAGACTAGAGGGCAGCCTAATTATGGTTCGTCAGGTCGTTTTAGTCCACCACGACAAGCAAAAATGATGTAGATATGCAGGACAGGGTATCAGCTAAAATGAATGACTCAGTGGACTCACGAAATTATCTGCACACTCCTTCTTTACGGCGCATGTCACGTATCCTTCGCCGTTCATGACGTTAATAAGAGAGCCCAATTGCGGCTGGATACACTCTAAAATGCAAATATATATTCACTCGTCGATGACGTACGATTGAGAAACACGTAAGTACGCTAACCGGTTTTCGATTCAAGGTCATAGTAGGCAACCCAGTTCATCGGAAGCGATGATGGACGGCGAAATAGCCAGAAGCGAGCCACTGGGAGGCCCGATATTTGCCAAAGCCTGTTTTGTAGCAATACCGCCAGTCAATTTTTTTAAGTGTTAACTTCTGTCCGCATTACCTTGTATTCCCAGACTTATTTTACGTGAAGTTGTTGTGTTTGGCTTTCAAGAAGAGTATAATCGACATTTAAAAAGTCTGTCAAAAGTAAGTTGTCAGACATGAAAGTAATTAAGTTCACATAGATTAAATGAAACCAGATTTATCAGGGCATACTTCTCTAGAAGAACGGACTTCATTAAAGACTTAGAAAACTAACATTTTAAAATCTACTTGGCATCATGCCTAGAGTGACAGTAACAATATCTGCTGGAAATGTTGTCTTTGAACGGTACGATATTTTTCCGTCTTTAAAGAACCCTCCGTACCTTAGAGCTAGAGTGACATCCGCAATGTCGAATTTTATGTTAAAAATAACTACAGCATGTGTAAAATAAACAACACTGCACTTAATAGAATAAGGGATTTGTCATGTCGCCTTAAAGTAACTGAGGCATTCTCAGCAGGCTTTGTAAAATAAATGCAGAACAGGGCTTGCTTGTTTTGACTTGACTCCATGTACCGCCCTGAGAGAAGTGAACGGTATGAAAAGCTTGACGGCTCTGAGACATCAGGTGCGAGATATTGAAACCCAGCCATGCGTGCTGGTCGACGTGGCAGATGTTGGTTGTGATGCGAACGGCATCTCCCAGGGGTTCTAAAGAAATAAATTTAAACAAAGACCTTGAGTATCACCTTGCACTCACAAAGTTGTCTTGGGGTAGATGCTTACAAATTAGGTATGACGTCAGGTAAGACCTAAATGGTTATGACATTTCTGCAAACAAACGTAGGAATATACGTTATTAAACCCGTAAACGGAGCAAATTGCAGCTGTTCATGAATTTTATTTCAACTGGAAAAAGATTTAACATTAGCCATATAAACAGCTAGTTTTCCTGTTTTGCAAATGTTTCGTGAATGATAGTCTTAAAAGCATTTTCCCTTCACATTTTGGCAAACAAACGCCACAGCCTACGTCTCCCAAGCACAAGAACACACGGGGAAAAGCAACACTGCATTCAAGATTGCATTATATTGTCTCTACCTAGCTCTATTTACTGGGATGTTTGTTAATACTGTCATAGGAAATGAAATTGACGGCGATCACCCGAGCAAAAACTTTATTTGCCCAACGTCTTCGATTAGTTCTCAAACTCAATCTTAAACACGGCATCAAACCTATTTCTGTTCATTCCTTTGCTGATGGGTTGAAGCATGAATTCGAAGTATCAGACAAGTAAAAATTGTTCTAGTGAGCACGCATAGGGCTTTTGACTTAATTCCTGGGACTAGAAGTACTGCTTGCATCGGCAATCAAAGGCACCTTTCTTAATTGAAAGTCTGGGTTCTCCGGGTCCGTTATTGACGTTTTTGCACTCAGTGTCGGTACATTCGTAGTCCGTCAAGTCCAACCTAAGAATCTGAAGGCGAGAGAGAGAGTAGGTGGTATATATTACCCTTTTTACGAAAACTTAAAGAATATTAAAAAATAAATATGAGTGCAGGTAGTCTTGGCAGACTTACTGTGAAGTCTGACGGCACGACCGTTGTTAACTCAGCACAACCACTTTCCTCCGCGATAATTCGGGTATCATCTTTAGTGAGCACATAGCCCTCAGCGTTGATGTAGGTAGCAGCTGAAGCATACAAAATTCTGCAATACGCATTTCAGATCTTATTTGCACTAGAGTGAGTTAAATATGGTTGATTTTCATGATCTTGTGTCACTGTATTACGGTGGTTGACTTTCTTATTAGTTACGATCTTACTCTTTAATGGAGGCTGAGTGGGAAGTTTAAGTAATTTGTTTTCGTCAGTTGGTAAACATCTCATCGATATGTTGAAGACTGTTCTGCTATAAGAAAGTAGAACCTTGCGCAGCAGACGTTCTCTGAATTGCTTATCATGTTTATCGGCTTGAATTAAGATATATAAGCGAAAGGAGATGATCGATTTCCTTAATATTGTTTGGAGTCATATTGACACACAAACTAGCCAAATTCATAGGAAACTAAGTCGTCCCGCATAGTTTTTCTAATCACCGAATACCATAGACGATGAAATGCTATTCGCTAACGTGTCGCAACCTTTGCTAATTTGTGAAATATGCGAATGATTTAATAGTTTGATTTCTGATTTAAGGCACATTTTGTTTTCGGGCAAATACTTCTAAGCTCTATAACAGTTTTTTCGGCTGTGGACTACTATAAGAGCGATACAGTTAATTGCTATAAATTATTGATGCTAACATGTAAACTATCTTTGTTAATTGTCATAGCTAGCATCAAATTATTATCACCGTGCGTTTAATAGCATTGGATAAAAACACGAATAAAATCAAAATGTTGTTTTAACGCCTCAAATGTGGTACCAAGGTTATGTGCTAAATGTGGTCTAGAACGATTTTCTGTTTCTTATTCATGACAATAGAATGATTACTTCTGAGTTGCTGGAAAATACGGAAAGACAGTTGATCTACCTTACAAATGATTGTGACCATGTCTTTCGAGAACTAATGGATTCACTGCATGAGTACTATAGAAGGCCATGAGGGGTGCGTTAATCATATCCACTAACAAAGGCCTTTTAAATGTACTATCTTACATGTTTGCGGACTTTTTATTTAATTTGGCATGACGACAGACTTACCAATACCAAGAGACAACAGCAGCGTCAGTCCAAAGTTGGCCATTTCTGGATGTTTGAGGTTGAATGCCGGTAGTTTCCTTTTATATACATTTCAGCGCATTATATGAACCAATCACCAAACGTCTGTCTCCATCTTGGTCTCTTAGCTGGTTGGCTGTTTCTGTGCTCCTGCTTCCCTACTGCGTTTCGTCATTGCGTTACTTCTATCAAGATGTTTTCGTGGCATATGTTGCTTTTTATGGATTAAGCTGAGTAGAATTGTGCAATCATTATTATTTTTACATAATAATATACTGGATTAACATATAGGGAAACATTTAATTTTGTAGGTGCTTGAATACATTTATTTTAGCTAGAAAATTCCTTTCACATCCATGAATCCAACCCGTCTGGAGGACATTTCGACGCATTCCATGTCTACAGTAAATTCATTTGTTTGTCAAGTCCAAAACGTTTATATCTGAAAGAGGACCAAACATTCTTGTCTTTTGTATAACAAACGTAAAAAAAGGCAAAACCACTGATAGCAGATCAGGCTGATGGTCATAGGTTTCTAAAATAGCGACATTTGCTCTATGCAATACTTTGAAGTTGGCTAGAGGAAAACGACTCGATCTCTGGGATAATACTTTTATTCACCTGACGTTTCGAGATCCGCCGCGGATTCGTCATCAGACACAAAGTCAGAGAGCAGTAGCAGGTAATTTGTAGAAGTGTCCAAACGCATATATTTAGTCGTAATAGGGACTTGGCAGTATGCTTTTTATTCATAGGGCACGCGCTCAGGATGCAGAAGATAAAAATACAGAGTAAGATTCAATCGTCAACCTAACCATTTGAAGACCTCCAGTACAAAATCATTGTGAACCTTTGGGTGATCATATTTTCTTTAAAGTTTTCAGGACGCACTTGCTCAAACATTGGTATTACCAGTTTTTATGAACTGCCAGCCACCAAGGTAATACTGTTTCCTGTGATTTATAAAACTGTTAAGAAAAGAGAGAATTTGACGGCATGTGACTTTACGGTGAATTATTGGACGTTTGTTTGCCAAAAGTACCTTAAGTAGGCCCACTCATTAATCACTACTGCATGCATGTTTTCTTCAAAAATGGTGGTTATTTGGCTTTATGCGAGAGTAATTAAGACACGAAATAGAATATAAAGACTAATAAAGGCTATATCTAATTTTAATTTATTGTATTTAGAAGTGTTCTTGATTTATCTTTGTAGAATTTCATAATCCTTATTATCATTTGAATTATTAAGCAAATACCCGATTATCAAACTGCAGGTTTCTCGACCTTCCCAAAAAATTGAATAAGTGGTAAAAAGGTCGTCTAATTCGACTTACCTAAGGTCAAGCTTAAACTCGTGGAGAAAATCACTATAGTCTGCGGCGCCAAGCGCCGCGTATACCTTCAATTTTCATGCGGAACTACGTACTTCCAGTGGCCTCGGGACGCAACTTCGACTACATTTTTATGCACTTTATACTTTCTTCTAAACATTTTCGTCTCTGTTTATCCTATTTCCCCACCCCCACCGCACTTTTGCTATCGCGGCAACCCAGTCCTAACAAAAACCGTTACCCTTAGCCTTACTCTAAATTTGATCTGAACCCTTAATTTTGCAATGTGTCAAAACATATCTCTAAACAGAATGCTAATCTCAAGCCCTTCTTCCAAAACGAAGTTTCATAGTTGCTTATACGATTTGAATCCGACATGCCGCAACTTTTGCATGCTGGGTTATCAAGCGACATGCTGCATGTATATCTTCTATCCACCAAAACCACGTCATTCACTACTTCAATGGATAGATGGCACATGGTGCTCACAGTATTTCTTGAATTGATATGGAACATTTTGAAGGTGGCATAAACTAATAAACACAAACGATGCTTTGTGAAACAGCGTATCAGTGTCGGAAGGAGCAAAACAAACTATACTTTTAATGTTGATAATCCTAAGAAGGAACTCCAAAATCAGTAAAAGAGGTGTAGAAAATATCCCTTTGACAGAACTGGAAAATTTTATCCAAAGTTGTTCAGATTGAAGTAAAGACAAGTTAAAGGGATCACATTTATTTGCATTAACATTGCAGATTTGTATTTTAAAAATTACTTTGATACCTAACTATTCACATTCGCTTTATTTACAAACGAAAATTGAACTGTTAAAAAGACGCCGTGACCAAGCCGTTTCAAGAACCTTCCCATTAACCAGAGGTTGGGTATGATTCTCAACCAACCTGGTTTTACATGTGAAAGTTTAGGGTACCAACTCAGACCACCTTTACGTGCATCTACTCATTGACTTGGTCCTGTGTAGCAGGTCTAATCGGTCGCATGAGTCCGCACTTATCAAAAATAACACGGGTGCACCTCCTGGCATGACTGGCCAAAGGTGAAGTCAAAAGCATCTTATTGTATCCTCGCCCACATCGATGTCTCCGGACATTGGGTGGACCTTAACGAAGCTTTCCGAGTCATCTTCAAGGAACTACCAAATTATCTAAAGTCGTTGGGTAAGCGCCTGGTAGCAATGTCGTGCAATGATCCCACCTGCTATGGGGCACATGATGACTCATCTGCCATTAATGTGGGGGAAACTGCTCAGTGTTATCTGCTCCAGCCGATGAAAGGCACTCAGTAGGCAATGGATAGTTATGCGTGGCACGTGCCATATACAAGGACAGAGGGACGTGTAGTATCCTATGTGGTAGACCCGGCTGACAGTCTAAGACGCCTATAAGCAGTGGCTGATATAAAGGTGCAAGTTGATTTAATGAGAAATAGTTCATCGTAGTTTACCGGACGCATTCGAATTACTCGATTTCTTGAGAAACGCAAATGCCCACAAGACAGGGTGCCGTATTTAGGGGTATGAGCTGTCTGCTAACAAATCCCTCTCACCTCTTCTGGTTTAGCCTTTGCTTTAACACACTTTTTTTAACTTCTCTGCTCAGGCTTACACCCGTTTGGTCATTCTATATGACCACCGGCTTTCACTTCAACAAAACGAAATATGCACCCCTTACCCTCTGATTCATTGTACAACGTTGTGCAAAATGTTCTTCAGCCATGCCTTACAAGGATGTGCTGAATGCCTGGCTGAACGTGCAATAATATTCTTCATACGTATCATTTGAAAAACCTTCACATTTGCTCTCTGTCACTAGATTGAGCAATATTTTCAACCCAAACAACATTAAATGATTGGGGTTTTGATCAGTTTGGCTGACTGCCATTGTCTGAGACACTGTATGGACCCATGGGTGTCAATGATTTGCCTCGGTGGCTCAGACGTTATTTTCGCCCGAAGGGCTGAGACACTTTTCGTTTAAATGTTAAAAAATTGCAAGCGTGAAGTCTGTTTGGTTGAAATCAAGTGGATGTATTGAGAAGCACCAACTGAGTAGCCCTCTCGAAATATCATGAATCCAAAAAATGTTGCTGCTTTTGCCATCTTAAAACAAAATCAGCTGTTGTCGCAACTGCTCTTGGGTGCGTTATCAGAAGCCAGCATCACACCACAAATTGCGTGCCCGGTGGACCCGCATAAGTAACATTTCGTCGTGGTTATATGCGCGAGCAACTATAGCAACGGTCTTATCTGTTCAAAGATTTTTTAGGCCAACATTTTCTAAGTGCCCCTATGCATACCAGAGGGCAATTGAGGGTTTCTTCTAAGATTAGAAAAAAACGATGCGGTATTCCGCAGGATATGGAGGCAGTGGAAGCAATGCGGGTGCCCTAATAACCGCCGTTGCTTGATTAAATTAATCTGGGTCTTAATTTTTACAACTCTAAACCTTTTAATTTACTCTACTTGATAAAGGTATGACAGGAATGAGGCCTTCAAAGGACAGCAAACTTTTTGTTGAACCAACATGGCAGTACATAATCCAAAGAACACATTACTGACATACAAGTTGTCCCAGAAGTAACTGACCCTTTTGATTTGCCAATAAATCGAAAAAATTTAACGCTAGGATATTGAAACTTGTTTTAATCAAAAGACCTTATTCTTAAATTTTTTGCGATGAAAATCCAAGAGAAATTTAAGAAAGGCCATTGCATTCACTTCGTGCAACGGTGTGGTGCAGAATAACTTCTTCCAATGTGATTGGCCCATGATTTTTTATAATAATGATGGTGCAACAGTAACAGTTAACCGTAAAAAGGTGCCGAACTATGATTAGCAAATTTCTAATTTCTGAAATTGAGAGGCATGTCCTACGCAATACTTGATTTCAAAACGATGGAGCCACGACCCATACAGCAAGAGAAACAATGACTTTGTTATATGAGTGCATTCCAAATCATTTGATTGCACGATTTGGTAACATTCGTCGGCCCCTTCGATCTCCAGATTTGACCGCATGCGATTTCTTCTTATGGAGCTACCTGAAGGCAAGGGTTTATGATACAAATCCAACAAATCTGCAAGAACTTATAAAATATTTTTTGTTCTGAAATAAGAAATCAATCGCCCGATAAATAACGAAGAGTTATAAAAACGACAAAGAAACGAACCCTTAGTTGTCAAAAAAGTCAAGGTCATCATTTAAAAGGCATTATATTCCAAAACCTAGTTCTAATAAAACATAAAAAGGTTTCGTTTTGAATAAAACAAGCTTCAATACCCTAGCGTTAAAAGTTTTAAATTTATTGGCAAATCAAAAAGGTCAGTTACTTCTGGGACACGCTGTCCAGAAATAGTTGGTAGTTATCCAGTATCAAATGCAGCTATCAGCGCACACAGTATTTTTTTGGCCGGAGGGCGGTAACTTGCTTTTAAAACATTTATTGGTTATGTTTTGCTACTAACGGTGATAAGAAATTTTGAGGTGCATAAGCACTCTATGTAACACCAGAGTTGACGTTTGTCGCAACTTTTCACCTGCAAACTCCTGTTGGGTTATTCGGCCTCTGAAATTTATTATTTAAAGGTCTGGGCACCTTATGATATAGTTCAGGTAAAAATCTTCACAAAATTGCAATCTCTTTATTATTGTCTTATTTAAATATTGAACGTGTCAAAGGACAAATATTTGCTTTGCCTCGTGATGTTTACCTTTTATTTCACGAAATTTTATTTTTAAGTTAATATGAGGGGGATTAAAGGCCCTGTCATTCGTAAAGCAAATGCTCAATTCTTAGCAGACAAAATGTGAACATCTACAGCCGTCCAGATATATAAGAGATGCTGTTCAGGAACTATCTGAGAATGTGTGTACAGTGTATGATTTAACATTTTTTTTGAAGAGTTCAACTATGTGCTCCACAGCAGGTTCCTTTAGGGACGGTGACATACCTGCGGATTTTAGTGACGTGCGTTGTTTCTAGCCCAATCCTTTACCACTATTCCACCTGGTTTCTGTGTCAAGAGAAAGTGAAGCATCCTGGAATTGGATGAGGGCTGAACGTTTGACAAAAAAATCTGGAAATAGAAGAAAGGAACATTTATGGACTTATCAAATTCCGGACTCATTATGGCGCTGTTCAATGATCGGTTATAATCCGTAGCTTTTTAGCACCTCAGCTCTCTCTATACGATGATAACTTTTTTAAACGCACGAAATTTGAGTGCTGACTTTCAGCATAGTCCTTCTGAAGAGAAATAAACTAAATTATATTTCGCATAAGAAGTGGAGTAATTAATGAAGAAATTATCCTATCCAAAATTTATTAAGCTATGTAGTCATGCAATAAACGCACTTATGAATGATGCATTTTGAAAACCTACTCACCGTATGCCCTCAGCGTGAAATGCACGCAGGTCCTCCGGAGACTGATCTGAACGTAAAATTTTGAAAGACAATTCTTCGACAACTTTTATTTGTGGCTTTACTTTTTCCATACTGAGCTGTCAGTTTTATTTAACAAGAATATTCAAGTGCCATGGTCTCCCAATATATAAAGAATCGGTAATTATTTGCCTTTAGTGTACCTCACAAGTAAAAATGTGCCGAAGAAGGAGTATTTAGAAATATTTAATGTTACATAATTTGGTATGAATAATATTGCTAAGCAATGAGAAATGCAATCGCATAATTCTTCAAATAAATAGAGGATTTTTTCAGTTTTATGTAAAGGGCCAAATTAATACCTTTGACACCCGTTAATTAGGAAATAATGTGTAGCGTTCAAAGTAACCTTTAAGCATCAAGAGCAAGTAATAGGCTTTCCAAATATGCAGTCGTCCTATCGAAGGCCCTAAGACCCTTAAATTCTGCTTGGGGAAGTGGGCGTAGGGTACGGTTCGACCAAAATTGTAGGAAAAGTCCACCGGGTGCTCCCCTGCACGTTGTTTTTGGGACAGTGACCTTAGTGTGGATTTTGGTGAGAGTATACTTTCGCTGCCTTTATCTAGATCTCTCTCTGCTCTTCCACTTGGATCCAGTCTGATGAAAGGCTTCAGAAAACCAAAGATGCGAGAGGACTTGCGTATCTTACCTATGAAGAGGCAATCTAAGCTTAGGTGAAGTAAACAGTTGCGGCTTATTCGATTTATTGATTTACCATTGAACTGAATCAGATTGCTTTCGATATTTCCGCGTTCAATCCGTGGAAAGCGTTAAGAAAGATATCAGTAGAATTACGATTTTTTATTTTAATACGTTTCTGTTCTCAATTCTGAGGAACCAGTTTTATATATCAGGAACAGTAAGGCGCCTTGTCTCTCCAATTTATACATGGTCGAACATGATTTGCTACTCGTCTTCTCCTATCTCTGAAAGTGAGAGCTACATTGCTTGGAAGAGACCATGTCGCTACGCTATTGTTATACTTTTGAGCATTTTTCATAAATCACATAGTGAATGGTTTACGTGAGGTGACCGCAATCACTTGGACCCAAACTTTTTTTTTCGCTTAAAATAACGGATCCACAATCAAGCCCATCGTCATGGCGCATCGAATAAGATTATATTATAAGCAAGACCTTACAAAATGTAAAGGATATAATCGTTAAACTTCTGCGTCCCCGTGAGATGTAGTGGTTTCATTGTTCATTGAGGATGATTGCCTTGTGATGCGCTTATTGCTTGCTAGCCCCTCTCCCCTGTAGGAGGATGGTGAAGTGATTGCCTGGCCGACCACTAATGGCGTTGAAATATATGTTCGCCTGCGATCAACCTACATGCTATTTCCTCTTTAGATAGATGACGTTCTGTAAATTCTATGATGAGATTCGGAACATTAGACAGTCAAAAATAGCCTGTGTAACGGCAAATGTCTCTTTCTTAACACTTGAATGCATGGTAGATCTTCAGCTATCATTACATACACGTTATCTTAACCTTTCATTTTACTATAACCACGATGCAGGTTTCAACTGCATACCAGGTTCCGATTTCCTAAATGCACGAATGCATTTTAGTATACGTATTACTGGCCTTAGCAACAATATATACCAGAATTATCACTCCTGCCATTAGCATACTATTTCTAGCAACAATATTCTACCTCTCGTAGTCCACTCATTACATAAACGGAAATAGTTTTCGTAAAAAGTGTAAGGGGAATATAACACTTGGGCAGGCATTGATGCGCTCCAACCTTCAAACATCTACATTACTCGGAATAGCAAAAGTCCAGGTCCCAAATGCTTTTTGAGGTCAAGGGAGCATGAGCCCAGTGCGGATTATAATTACTAAGAATGCCGGTATTACTATAAATTAGTTACATTGCTAGTAAGCAGCAGTCTAAAATGTTAGAAGTAGTACCAGCCCTGGTTTCATTGAGTCTGCCTTGACACATACTGGAGGCGAGTGAGGGTAAATAGTGCGGTAGAGCCAGCGCAAAAGACAACTGCCACTAAAGACTAAGTAGGCGGTGTTGTGGCCTGCATTGGGGAAAGCAGTTTACGCCTGATTCCCGCCCGGTCATCTCAACTTTGTCTTGTCACCGGTTCTAGGAGAGGAGAGTGTTTAGAGTGTGGTAGATGCCTGTTCGTCTTCTTTCCCTATACCTGACTACAATCACTATCCCTGCCCTTGGGCATAGGGTGGAAATCATCAAAATACATGGTCGAACAGTCACCTAATGGGCTTATTGCTTTGGCTGTTATACGCCTCTCCACAGAACATGGATTGAGAAGGTCATTACACTTGCGAATAGGCAATGAGCACGCAACCCGTGACCTCGAGAGAGAGGAATGCTATATTTAGAATGGAATATTCTAGACTTTCAGAAAAATTAAATCAATTCCCAGAGATCAAGGGATAAAAATAAGGGGTCATCGTAAAATTTCAAAGGTAAAAGGTCATAGAATACTCAAAATTAAAGTTTTAATAGATACCAACAGCCACTTTGGAGAAAAGTTAGATTTCAACTTCACAATTTTCGCTTCTTCACGCGTGAGTCAGTGTGCTAGGAATGGGAGTATCGAGTGCTAATATGCCAATGTATGACAGAAACCTCGACACATGGGACGGAAAGACTTCGCAGTCATTAGCTCCGAGTGAAATGGGTGAGCGACCTCACTAATTATTCGATAAGCAAATTACTTGACCGTTTTAAAGTTGCGCTGTTTTATAATATCATCTAAAAAAATATCGGAAACACCGGCAGCTGAAGAAAATATTCGAAGGAGACCTTTAAGAATGACGTGGTCTATTCAAGTAAAGATGGAAAAATAACTGGAGAGTAGAAAATAATGAGAAGGAGAATGGAGGCATCTATAAATCGCCAGATTAGGGCTTGCAGTGTGTGATATGAATGGAAATGGTAAATACAATATAAAAAATTATGGACTTTAATAAAGAGGCCTTTTATATGAGAAGCATGTGCTGCATAAGATGCCAGAGTAACACCGAAGTATCGGAAAAAGTATACTTCGTAGGGCAGAATGCCAATAGTTTCAGGACTGAGAGAGGGCCGCAGTCAAAAATACACTAGATTGACTTTCGTTCGTTATGAAGAAGGTCATTTTCTGACGAGCATTTTGAGAATTGGTCCAGTTCATCCTTCAATGCTTGAAGATGCATCTGACTTTTGAAAGGATGACGAACAACCACATCGTTATCATATTTAACAAACAAACATTCATTTGGCGATCGTTGGTCGTTAGTGTGGAGGGATAAGAAATGATATAGACCCCTAAGAGTAAAAATAGTGATTTCTTTGTGTTTGAAAAAAACGTATCACTAAATTTTATATTCGTTTACTTTTTCTTATTTTGTTTTTTCCACTCGCGCGAAAATAAGTAAAGTCCTCATAGTAACTAAGTCCTGACGAAGGATCTACAGTGACTGGCATTTTTATATTCATTATTTTAAGTAAACGGACAATGTTTTCTTCGTACGACTTCTCATATCTTTCCATACAGAGCTTGGTAACGCTGTTACATTACGGCACGCAATTTTTCTTTTACGGGATTTTATCGCTTGTGAACTTTTGAAAGGCCATCTACTTAAGTTTCCCCTCACATGTCTCTTGACAACAATTAAATGGCTCTAGCTCACTGAGTCATTTATATTTAATTCTGGTTAAGTGTTTGGGAAACATTTTTTGAGGGCTTGGTTCAGATTATCAGAGGTAATTCATACCAGGAAAACCATCTGTTTTTTGTTGATCTGAACTAATTGGTAGAAATAGGCTCTTGCCTTCCAAAACTGGCACGTCTGTCAGTTGCTTGCATC
>JAYGXS010001264.1:4379-14908 GCA_036362985.1 Ligula intestinalis
CCAGAATACTCCTATAAGAAAGACGTGTTACTACCGGTTTGCTAGCAGCATATCGATTATCAGTAGCTTTGTGGAACACAATCGGGTGATCCGACTTGCAAAAGCATTATCCCAGGATAGGCGCATCCTAAGGAACCTTTTGGCGCACAAAAGAATAATAGATACCCCAGTTGTAAAACCGGCTATGCACCGAACTCGATAGCTCAATGGTCAGGACGTCTTCCTCTGGACGGCGAGGTTCAAGATTGAATACCTGGTGTGGCGGCAATTTCAGCTGCTATACCAGAGTTTGCTGGCCATGGCTGAAGAGGGCCAATAGGCCAAAATAAATATATCATGGTTGCCAGTGTCTGCGGGAAAGCTCCTATAAAAAATACGTGTTACTACCTGTTGTCTAGTAACATTTCATTTATCAGTAGCTTTGCGGAAAACAATCGGCTAGACACCGAGCTCGATGGCTCAATGATCAGGACGTCTGCCCCTGACCGGCGGGGTGCGAGTTCAAATATCTGATGTGGCGACAAGTTCAGCTGCTACACCAGAGTTTGCTGCCCGTGGCTGATGAGCGCCAATAGCCCAAGAGAGCTATATCACGGTTGCCAGTGTCTGCCGGAATAGTCGTATAAAAAGACGTGCTAATACCAGTTGGCTTGTAACATATCCATTATCAGAAGCTTTGCGGAAAACAATCGCTTGATCCGACTCGCAAGAACATTATCGGGATGGTCGCACTCTGAGGAACAGATTGGCACACAAGCGAATAATACGTACTCCCGATCTACAACCTGCTAGTCACCGAGTTTGATGGCTCAATGTTCAGGACGTCTGCCCCTGACCGGTGAGGTGCGAGCTTGAAACTCAGGTTTGGCGGCAATTTCAGCTGCTTCACTAAAGTTGGCTGCCCGTGGCTGATGAGGTCCAATAGACCGAAATAACAATACCGCGGTTGCCAGTGTCTACGGGAATCCTTCTTTTGCACCTATATGTTAAGAAATTAATGTTTAGCTCTCTGCTTAAGTTTCTTTGTAAAAAATGCATTAACGGAAGCATCTTTGTTTGAATGCAGCAATGACCCTCAAATTTTCTTGAATAGAAACCAAATTTCTATAATGTTTTCGAAGATCCACCACAAAAAGCCCTTTTTTATGTGAGTCCTGAAACAATATAGTTTTTGTATACTTTACAATCACTTTTTACTTTATTTGGGAAAAGGAACACACGAAAGAATAATAAGTTTATCAAAAAATGGCAATGTGTGTGGCCAGTTTTTTTTAATTCGCCAGTATATAGCTGAAAGTGGAATTAATCTTTTCATGCGGAAGGTAAACATTTATAGAGAGAAAAACATTTCTTTTATTTCCAGTCGAATTGAATCGTTAATCTTCAGAAAACTTAAAGAATTTCTCAAAATTCTCAAATTTCATTGTGATATTATGTTGGAGAACTTTAATATTCATCGAATTTCGTCAGCTGAATATCTAATCAAAGTAATTTCTAAGAGGTTGCCTTTGATGAAAAGTTTTTTATGGATCTTAGGAATAGTAATTGCAGAGTTATACTGCTGACATGATCTACTATTGACAATGTGGTTTGCTGTTTCGAGGCATTTCTCAAAAGAAGCAACATGGTCATCATTCTAAGAACTTATATCCAAAAACACTTTCCTTCGGTAAATACTCTTTATATATACCCAATTTTGAAGGTGTTGTTGTCAACGTCGAAAAATTGCGCAAATTATGAATTGATCAGTGAAGACAGTATAAAACAAGCAATTTGATGACACACTTTTTTGATGACATTCAATAAATACGTAACCGGTAAGAACAGGCTTTACATAATATTTTGACTTCCAAAAAATTATTTTATTCTAAAGAAAGTGGTTGCTTCAAGTTTTGAACTTAACACAATATCTTAATTTATTGTTATAATTTAGAGCTCTTTTTACGTATCTAGAACCACGGCATTATCGCGAAAATTTTATATTCCTTTACGAACAGTTGGTAATTCCTTTCGGTATTTTACGTACTTAATAGGCTTTATGCCGTTCATACTTATTTTTATGTTTTCCTAAATGCATTCACACTGGTATTGGATTAATGAGCAAACTTAAACAAATTAAAGAAAATGACGTGGTCGATGGTGACCACTGTAGTAGACTTTTGCGATGGATACAATGTGCTTGCCTCAAAGTTTGATAAACTTGTCGACGTAATGAAAAATATGCAGGAGTTTATGCTGCAAACCCTTGTTTCAAAGGAAAAACTCGAGGAAGAAATATATAGCAGGAAAATTTTTATCTAACATACCCTCGTCTCAACAGAAAACAGGGCGGCTGCCGCGCTTTCGTGTAGAATACCTCAGAAACCTACGAGTGTGCCAATACCTAAAGTACCGGCCCCTATAGTTGTTCATGCAGCCACAGTGGAGGCAAATTCAAACACACCCACTTTGGACAACAAAGAGACGGCTTAACCACCACCAAAACCTAAGGGTCTCATAAAAATGACAAGACTGTGCCAAAACCTAGCGTGAAGATTCCTAAAGCTGCTCTGCCTGACCACGCGAGCACCCTTAGCGACAGCAACAAAGTCCATACTGGTGAAATATTGACTTCAGCCAGTCCAAACTCGAGGTCCACTGCCAGCCAGATCGCAGACATGGATTTTGAGGCAAACTTAGAGACCGTGTCCAGCACCGAAATGACACGCAACAATGAATGATTGGTCTCCCGAATGCGCAAAGCAACAGAAATGAAGCCCATGCTGTGGAACCATCTACATCAGCCATCCCGAGCTCGATTCTCACGGAGGCCAATATGACAAACAATGTAGCAAACGTCTTTTAACAGCCATAAGGACCACAACACTGTCTAAGTGTTCAGGGCCTAGAAGAATGTACTTCAGTCAGTTCAGACCATGACGAGGAGGACATAGCGTCCTTCATCAGTGTTTTAAACTATCTGTTCGAGCTTGGTTTGGAATTTTCTGCTCTGAAATCATTTCGGATCGGAAAAAGACCAAAAGAGGCCACAGGTATGCTGCGACCACGACCTTTAAAAATTATGATGCAAAATGGAGAACACGTTCAACTGACCCTGTCGAAAAAGACCAGTATACGTCAGTCACATCAATCAGTTTTTTTTTCAGCTGGAGTACTCTCCAGCGGAACGGGTAAAACGTCGGGAACTTGTGGCAGAATAACCTCCAAGAAGAAAAAAATGGCGAGGCCAGCCTGGAAATCGCCAACGAGAACCAACTGATAATACTTCGAACAATGGCCCGAACGTGCCTTACACAGCTGCAGTCAAACGAAGTTGAAATTCTACCGAAACAAATTTCGAAAAAAACATGTCACCTAAATTCTTATACACAAACGCACAGAGTATGTTGTCCAAGTTAGATGAACTGAAAGTGCAGATATATGACCTTTCTCCCGACATTATCTCTCTGACAGAAACCTGGCTGTCTGAAAACGTGGATGACAGCGAAGTGGCACTACCTGGCTTTAATCTGTTCCGGATAGATAGAAGAGGGCGCCAAGGAGGAGGAATTATAGCTTACGTCAAATACGGACTGCTACTCTCGGAAAAAAACAGAGCGGTTTCATTGCAGTACCGAGGGCATCTGGCCTTCTATAAAGGTACGGGAATCACCCAGCCTGGAAGCTCTGACCATGTACCGTCCACCTAGACATGACCATGAGGCTAAGACTGGTCTACTAGAAGAGTTAGCAAGATTAGCTGCTCGGCCTGACGTTTTGATTATCGGAGACTTCAATGCGCAACTTATCGATTGGAGTTCAACATACGCACGAGGTCCAGAGCAAACATTCGACTAGCGTTTACTAGCTCTGACACTCAGTGCATCTCCAAGTCCACACGTTCCATTTCGCACCAGGGTACGTGAGGGGCAGTAATCAAACTGCCTAGACCTGGTACTTACCAAATCACTGGACAGCATTGACGAGGTGCAATCTCTACCTCCTCTAGGTATAAGTGATCAAATCATACTTAATTGGGACTATTCTATATGTTCGGTGCCCAAACAGCGCACCCAGGTTAGAAGGAATATTTGGCTTGGTGACTTTGACGAAATGGAGGCCGAAATAAACAACATAAATTGGGAATTGTTTTTTTCTGGCAACAAAGCCGATGATTGGGAATGGTTCAGTGAATTATTGCAGATTCTCCTGAGAAACCACTGCCCGATTACACGGAAGAAGGTCAACAACAAACCTCAGTAGCTGAGTCAAACGCTAAAAAAAGAGATAAATAAAAAGGGGATGTTGTGGAAAATATATAGAGCAGATATAAATCCGGTATCCCTAAATGCATACGAAGCGCAGAGGAACCTCGTGAAGTGACATATCTTTAAGGCGCACCAAGACATTGAAAAAAATTTACTAAATAGGGCAGTTACAAATACGAAGTTATTTTATGGTTTTTTCAAATTGAACTTTATGACTGAAATCGGATTCATACCTCCATTTATCCAAACATGGAAACCCTAGACAGTGCAAGACCTCAATTCCCTGGAGAAGGTCCAAAGGCGCGCAACAAAACTGGTTACCGGTCAGGGCTTTTTTCCCTACGAACGACATTAAGGTAATATCAATCTATTTTCGTTAATTTACAGACAGCTACGTGGTTATCTGATACGAACCGTTGCTATAATGCACTGGCAGGACTGTTGTCTTCTACCTGGCAACTTTTTTGAGTGAGCAACAATGACAAACTTAAGAAGGCATCCCTTCAAACTACGCGTAACAGAAGCCAGACTAGAAAAACACAAGTTCTGCTTTGGTAATAGAGTAGTTGAAGCTTGGAATGCTCACCCCGAGGATATTGTTATGTCCCCATCTGTGGATGCATTTAAGAGAAAGCTAGACGTGCAAAGCAAAAATTCCTCTGAAATTAGCATTGGTGAGAATTAAATAAAAACGAAGAATGACTAAAGTCGTTTCCACCGAACCTTGTGTTCCTAGGCTACGCAGCCCTGTAAAGTTCTTCCCAATTCAGACGTGGAATGTTCTGCCCGCAGACTTTGCCATATCGCCATCAGGTGGACTCGTTTAAGACAGGTTTAACGTTTAATTAAGACCTTAGGGCTACTACGTCCCCGAAAATAAACTGCTGGATACCGAAATGACTTTGCGGCATAATCACATTAAAAAAACATATTACTCGCAACTTTTCAAGAAAGTGTTTGCATAGAAAAATAACCGACTACCTCTTTTCTGTCATTTGGTCGGCAAGCTCGGTTTGTAGAAAGGATGAACGATGGACGCGTCTCCGACACTCGGTGACATTCGCGTGACCCCCGCAATCTTGTCCTCGTGTGACCCTTTGGACTATAACAAAAAACCACGATGGGCTCCTCCTGATATGATTCAAATACTCTTAGCACAGGGGGTTCGATTGGAATATACTGTGCACCCTCAACCTCCGACCCCCAACACCACCAGTGACAGTTTTTTACCTTAAATCTCTCAAATGACATCCAAATCCCTATACTTTCTGAACAATGCCTCAGAAGATTTTTCACTGTCGGCCCTCCTTAAGCCAATTCAAATTACTGGCAACGCCACTGTTCTGAAATGTTCTGCTGATCAAATGCATTGAAAAACTGTCCTGTACTAATATAGAGTTCAAAGGTATTCACCTATATTTCCCTCAATAAATCCCAACCTGACATGAAAAAGTTGCTGAAATTCAATATTTTCGACGGGTACTAAGGAAAAAGGGTTGCCCGCGCAATTTTGTAAACCAGTGCATACGCAGACGTCACAGTAAACAAAATCCAACTGGCCCAAATATTTGAATAGCTCTTCTGTATGTGAAAAATGTGTCGAAAACAGTCAGCCGCCTGCTCATCCCGTTTGGATTTGGGGTTACGCATAGTCCAGAAGCAACCGTCAGGCGCCGGGTCAGAAGACCGAAAGAAAAACTGTCACGGCAAAACAACTATGCCGGAGAAGTTTGGAGATTATTCCGGGCACTAATGGCCGAGCACGCAGTTAGGACGAAGATTCTAACTCCGAGATTGCAGCTTGTTCAAAGGACAGAATTCAAAACGCTCAACGGAACGCGTGAGCCACTCGAATCATGGTTCTCAGGCTCATAGTCCATCAGCAAGCACAATTATTTGCCGTTCCCATACTGCGTACTGAGACATTGCCTAAGTACAATAATTACTCATGTGAGACCGACCATGCCCAGCAACAACGCTGATGACAGTGAACATATTTTTTGCACAAATATCCGACATTGGCAATGAAATGACGGCCACTGATGACTCAAAAGTGAATAGCTGATCCATAATCGCAACAATAAGTCCCCTAGAATTAAATTCCGTTCAACTCCGTATACTGAGAGATCAAAATGGCAAAAATGGGCAAAATTCAGCGTTATTTGATATCCGAGGAATTTCTTACACTATTAAACGATGCGGAAAATAATTTTTGCGTGTATTTTGCACTATAAAATAACACTCATGAAGAACAGGAACTTTTTAATCATATCTATTCCAAAAACTGAAAATTTTGTTTCGCATCCATGAAATTGGGGTAAGTGTACTTATGAGATTGCGCATTATTTTTGGAATAAAAAAAACAAACTTAGAAGATAAATTGGCGAACATACGTTTGTTTTCGATAAATTCTCGTCAGGCCTTTACATTTATATGTTAAAAATAAAGTATGGTGGGTGGTGGACAGATGAAGTGTTCTCGTTGTCACTGTGGGGTGGAGGGGGGAGGGGGGAGGAAGGGGGGTGGGGGTTAGGTTGGGGGAGTTGAGATCAAAGTGTCAATATCTAGACGGCCCGGCGTCCAGGACCGCCGATAAGGTGTGCGTGGCTGGACTTGGGACTTGGTCGTCTCTGCGGGGGCCCGTTTCCGAGGCCTGTGGTTCGCTGTGGGTGGCCGTGTTACTTAGTTTCGTCCATGGCAACTGGGGCGCCGCGACGAAATTCTTTTGGGCACATAGCAGCGGTCTGCGTAGCCTGATGGCGGCCGCCTCTGCCGTCGCCAAAAGACGCTGTCCGAGGGGTTTTGAGTAGCTTGAAGGCACCTTGTAAATCACTCGGAAGGCCTCTTTGGCATCCACGCGATGGTTCGAGTCTACCAGGTGCGCTAAGATTGAACTTTTTACACCTTTAAGTTGGCCCTTCCCTAACCATGCGGGTATGTCTTCCCTTACTCTTTTGGACAAGCGCCGGCTCGTGCGACCAATATATCCTGGGAACCACAGCAGACGCGTCTACGAATCGCGTTCTCACCCGCCCTCCCGGCGGCCAAGGTATTCTACACCCATCTCCTTACGTTAGATCAACTCTCCCCTCCGCCCAATCCGTGTTTTTGATGACGGAACAGCCCTTCCTGGCCACGCTGCTCCGACTTCTCCTCCTCGCCGCTGGAATTGAGGCCAACCCTGGACCTCTCTGCTACTGCTCCTTCTGCCGAGTCCGCCTGGGCCGCCGCGGCTGGTCTGTACGTTGCGGCTCCTGCAATGGTTGGTGCCATCTCCTCTGCAGTAGCCTCGCCACGGCTGCCGATTGGTCGCCCGCCTTCGCGTGTCCCAGCTGTTCCATGCCCCCACCGATCTCCATGTCTCCAGCCCGTCCAGTCCTGAACCCAAATCCTCTGGTTTCCGACCTTGCCTCACCACCTGGTCTTAAGATCTTACAATTCAACGCCAACGGCCTCCTTGGGAAGCTTGACCAGCTCCTGGCCTTCATGCGCTCGCACAGCATAGCTGTGGCGGCTATTCAAGAGACAAAGTGGTCTAACTCCACTAAGGTCCCTTCCTGTGCCGATTACACGATTGTCCGTCGCGACCGCGGCCGCAACAAAGGCGGAGGTTTGGCCTTCCTGGTGGACAAATCCATTGCCCATCACCAGCTTCCCCTGCTTGGAGCCGATCCCACGGAAGTACTGGCGATTTCCCTTGACATTGGCCCGGCGCCACTAACCGTCGTAAACGTGTACATCCCTCCAACTTCCAGTTGTTCTCCCGGTTTCACCGCCTCTATCGCTCCCTACTTACCTTCTGGAGACAGTCTGGTGCTAGGTGACTTCAACGCTCACCATGACCTATGGTGCTCTAACTTGGCAGCCGACTCCCGAGGAGAAGCTCTGGCTGATGAAATAGAACACGCCCGCTTTGCCGTTCTCAACGAGAACAGCCAAACGCGGCTCCCGACCAACGGCGCCTCCAGCTCGCCCGATGTTTCCCTCGCCAGTCTCAGTCTAGTAGCCTCCACTATGTGGAAGACGTAAATCAGCCTGGGTAGCGACCACCTCCCCATTGTGCTCGAATTGGCCACCACCGCCGAGCGTATCAAGGCCCCCAACCGGCACTTCATTAATTTCAAGAAAGCCAATTTGGCAGCGTTCACGACCGAATGCGAAGCCTAGATCGATGGCCTACCGCCTTTCACCTGTGTCCACACGGCGGAGCGAGCCCTTCGTCGACTACTCCTGGCAGCAGCAAGTCACCACATCCCAAACGGCCACATTCCCTTTCTCCGTCCTAACTATCCAACTAAAGCCTCCCGCCTGGAACGAGAGAGAGAGAGAGACGAAATACGAGCGCGTGATGCCAGTGACCTGCACGTTGGTGAACTGAATGGCTTAATCACTAAGACTATCAACGATGGCAAACGCCAACGCTGGCATGAACTAGTTTCAGATTGTAATTTCAGTGGCAAATCAGCTGCCACTTGGAAGCTTTTACGCAACCTGACCAAACCCCGGGCTGATACATCTAACCAGTCTGTTAGCTTCGGGGACGTCAAGTTCATTTCCAACAATGGTAAGATCGCCGCGAAGATGAACAAGCTGTTCTCGCCCCGCTCGGTGCCCAGTCCCAAAAGCCAGCGCTCCCTTCTTCGTCTCCTCCATAAAGCCCCGCCCCCAGACATTTTCTTTTCGGCTGATGCCATCCTCACCGCCGTCAAGAAAATGAGAGCTTCGAAAGCCTTAGGACCAGATTGTCTGGCGCCTATCCATGTGTGCCACATCGGCCCGAAGGTGGCTGCCTACCTTGCCGCCCTCTTCAACCTTTCACTGGGAACTTCAAACATCCCTGATTGTTGGCGCCAGTCGATCATCATCCCCCTGGTCAAAGCGGGTAAGGACCCCTGCCTAGCGACCTCTTATCGTCCAATTGCCCTCCTCAGTCCATTGGAGAAGATCCTGGAACGGCTCATCCACCCAATTCTGACGTCTGTGGCGGAACTATCTTGCCACCAACATGGTTTCCGATCGGGTCGTGGAACTACAATGGCGCTTTTCGAGCTCAGCGACGCTATCCTCGAGGGACTCAATCAACAGAAGCCCGCTTCGCGGACCGTGGCAGTCTCAATTGACCTGTTACGAGCCTTTGACTGCGTCCGCCACGATCAGCTCCTGCAGGACTTGGTCTCGTTGAACGTCCCGACTGGCCTCGTCCGATGGTTGGCGGCTTACATCCGTGGCCGTCACGATCGTGTCCTCTTCCGGGGCGCTCTCTCCAAGCCCCGTAAGCAGACCTGTAGCGTCCCTCAAGGCTCTGTGCTCAGCCCGACACTCTTTAACATCTACATGCGAGAGCTCCCACTCCCCCGGGCACCTGTGCAAGTGGTATCCTATGCGGACGATATTATGTTCTTTTGCCGGCACCATGACATCGATCAGGCTGCACAGCTCCTCACGGAGTTCATGCCTGTTGTCGAAAACTTCCTCACCCAGCGCGGAATGACGATCTCGGCAGCCAAGTCGTCCGTAACTGTTTTTACGCTTGATCCGAAGGAGTTCAATCGTCACCCGGTCATCACCGTCCATGGGGCGTCCTTACCGCTCGTCCGCAAGCCCAAACTCCTTGGTGTGCGTTTTGATCCGCTCTTCACGTTCGCAGACCATGCCAGGGAGACCGCAAGCAAAGTATACCGCTGCACCAAGGTCCTCAAGGCTCTAGCAGGCACATCCTGGGGCTGTGCGAAAGAGACTCTGTCGACTGCTTTCAAGGCGCTGGCCAAGCCGCACCTCACCTATGCGGCATCAATCTGGTCTCCTACGATGAGCTCTTCCAGCCTCCGCCGCCTCCAGTCAGCCCAAAAACGCTGCCCTCCGCATGATCACGGGTTGCTATAAAATGTCGCCTATAGATCATCTTCATGCGGAGGCTTCTGTTCTACCGGTCGCCCATCACAACACTCTCCTTAGCCAGCAGTTCTGGTGGTGTTGTTCGCAACCCGGCCATCCCAATCATCACCGTTGCACCGCTCCCGAGCCCTGCCGCAACGTCCGGCCGTCTATTCGAGCACTCCACAAGGAAGCTGTTGCCTCGTCTCTCGCGGATCTACCTGTTGATAGCTCTGCCACCAAGACAGGCTTCCAGCGTCTCCACCAGAGAGTCGTTGTCGAGGAGAAACGAGGTTACCGTCCCCCGGTCCTTTTGGGTGGCTATCCGCCTCCGATCGCGGCCTCGGAACGACATCTCCCGAGGGTTACTCGCTGTACTCTGGCGCAGCTACGCAGTGGCTACTGTAT
>JAYGXS010001265.1:0-14908 GCA_036362985.1 Ligula intestinalis
TACAGCAGCCGCGCCGGCTCCCGTCTAGACTTCGTGACTCATGGGAGGTGAAGAGTGCGGAGCCGCTAACTACGTCCTCGATCACTTTAAACTAAACCCTGAGGCCGTCACCTCCTGTACCAACCGGTCGGTGCACTTGGTTGATACCATCGAAACCGATGGTCAGACACTTACTTACTTACACTACTTGTACTTGCTGAGCAATAACCTAAAAGCACCAGCTACTACCGTCTCACACCCTCTCGGGCATGGAGTGGAATGGGGCACGAACAATTTTCTGACAGGCAATAGAGGAGAATATCCGAGTTCCAAGAAGCAGTTCGGAAGAAGAAGACGCGATCACTGGAACAAGAGATTTATCTTCCTGACGTTTCGGATTCCCTCGGGAATCCTTAATCTTCCGAATTTACAGACATTCTTCCTACGGACCAAAGGTGTCAAAGTAAGTACGGCTGAATGTCTTTTGACTTCGTTACCTTGTCTTTTTTTATATTACGCGAATTTGCAGTTGGTACAATGTTTAGAAGATAATCCCATTGAGATACCAACAACTCGCATTATAGCACTGCTTAAATTCTGTTTAAGGAACTACTGTCATTTCGACAAAAAGTATGATCAACATGTTAAGGGAACTCCAATTGGCTCACAAAATATCAGGGCATTACTGGTATAACGGCGATGAAGGAAGTGGTCTTTTAAAACCTCAAATCCAGAACGTGCCTTTGCTACATAGACTACACCTTTTTCGCTGCAAAGAACTGTAATAGCGAACGGCTAAGTCAGAGGCTGATTGCTCTTTTCACAGCCACACACTTTAATCCTGAAGAGGAAGCAGCAGGTGTCAAACTCTCCCTGCAGGCTCTTCATCAATCTCTGCTCGAGGCATCATTTAGCTGGAGTCAATGGACGCGTGCCACTTCATTTGATTGGCTGCAGGTGACAAAGGAGACACCTCATAGTCAAGCCTTCCCAGCTGCGGACATACCGCCACAATTGCCTTGAAGACAGAGCTGAGAGCTAGCGCCTGACGGAGCCTTATTTTAAGGCCCATTTTCACAGTAAATACTGTTCAAACGTGCGCTGTCTTCTGATTTGGGAAACATTCGTTTTGCCAACACAATACCTTCGACAGGCCTCTCTCCACGTACCCTACAAGTAAATACATTTCATCTATTGACAAATTCTTGAAGCATCTTACGGGAACGAAGCGACCGTCAGGAGATATTGCAAAATCCCAGAGACAACCCGAAACCACTACACCTAGGCCTACGGATTGCTCAAGGTTCCCCCTGGACACCCTCGACTCAGTCTCCCTTCGGGTGCAGCAAGGTGCGACTGCTCCGAGGGCCACTTGAACACCTCTCCCCCTCCTTCACGCCGCATTGCGAGCATCACTCGAACACCTCTTCCTCCAGCCGACCCGTTCTATACCTCTGTATGCGACACCCAATTTCTGGCAAATGTTCACCCCAATCGGACGCCACATTAAGTGGCCCCAAAGTCACATGAAAGCAACAGTCAACCCTCTCCCTTGGACACACCCACCCTCCCAAGACGCATTTCCCCCTACACCCCTATGGCTTATTAGGCATGCGCTGTTCCTTGGTCTAGAGTCAGGCGATATTCGACCGACTCCTTTGTTCACGACTACGGATATCGATTGCCAAGGTTTGTACCTCGTTTGTTGTTCACTGTTTGTTTAATATTCACGTTTACTATTGAATACAAAATCAGTGAATGAAAGAAATAAACGCCAAGTAAACGTACTTTCCTTCAAAAAATGCATATCCCATCAAATTAGAAAGGAGGCGGCTTAATATAAGACGATTATATTGGTAAAATAAAAAAGGAAATGCGCTTCGAGAACGCCAAGTCATAAAGAAGTGGAGGAGTGGAGGAGTCGCACCCTCAGGAGGTCAATTGTCCACGAGGTTGAATTAATAAATTTGTAGGGAAGACCTAGGGATGAAAAAACACAACAAGTCATGGCTGTGGGCGGAAAAATTAAGGCACCGCAAGAGCATAACACAGAGACCGGGGATAAATTTACCCCTTGGGATATAGACGCTACACATCTGGGTGATGGGAGTAGCGTAGTTGCCGATTTGCACGGCAAAAACGGGTCCCGCGGCGGCCTCTGGTGTCGCAGGAGGAGGGGAGGTAAGGTGAAAGAGGTTCTCCGCCTCGGCGTCGATGTGCAGGTTTCGCGCCCTCTGCTCCTCACTCACCAGATGAGTGATGTTGTCTGAAGCCTCAAAAAGGCCGGCGCTGTGGGAAAAACCGGAATGCGGCTCGACGACGAACCTGCTGGTGAAAACCTGAACGGGGCCCTCGGGTCGGGGGAAAGTGGTGCTATTGTTGGACTGAAGGATAACAGCTGGATAGGAAAAGGAAAGTATCATTAGCTACCCGCGCAAAGAGAGAGCCGAGGAATTCTGCCAGTCAGTGAACCTAGCAGGCGTTCGGTTGAAAACACAAAACCCGAATAACTCCGACGCCAAGCCTTCCTCCGCCGTCCTGACCTACCGCAGCAGTGTGGCTACAGGAAGGCTGGCTGAATTGTTTGGTCATGAGTTCTTTCATCAGGGAGGAAAGTGACTAAACTACCGTCTCGTATCGTAGACCAAATTGGCAATAGAATGATTTCCGGCAAATTACAGATCTCAAGGGGGGAGTTAATTCGCCGTTTCAAAGGACCAGTCCGAGAGGGCAGGCTTGCGCCCGATCAGTCCTCCAGTTTATTTTATGCCTAGACCATCTACAGCACATTGGAGAGGATAGTGTTCACGACCTTTTCACTACAACTGCAATCCAAATCAACCCCCAATGCCCCCACTACCACCACCGAAGCAGCCGATATCACCATGGAATAGTTCAGACCACGGAACAGACACCACCAGCAGACAATACCGCTTCACGTACTCAAAGAAGCGCTATACCGTCAGCGTTTACATTAATGCATGGGTCATCGAATTAAGCAGTTAGCAAATACAGACCCTCTGTGACGCTTCAGTTCAGTTTATTATATGAAAAATGCAGGCTTGTGCTTTATCTGAACTCTATACTTGCACATTACATTATGTTGAGTGAAATGAAACACCAGGTATGTTAGTAGGGAGGTTGGGCAGACTTGGAGAATTCATTTGACCTCCTAGTGAAAATAGTCAGAGGCCTCTGTTACATAAACATTTCAGTAGTGGTCCAATTAGCTTATAAAAACGGCCAGCATATGGTGGACCCAGCGTCGACGTGCCCACAACAATATCACACCTTAAATGCACCACTTCTTCAACGCTGGGGAGTTGGCTCCAGCTCGGGCTCGGAATACATGAGTGACAGTAGGATTCGGAACCAGCTGAACAAGGGACGGCAAAATACTTCCAACTCAAATGCTCGGGCTGATTGACCGCACAAAGTACTAACACGTGATGACAAGATCAGACTTTCAAACAGAAAACGGTAACTAGTGGAAAATTGAGAATGGTCTTACCAACGTCCGAGGGACCCCGTGGGTCTATCAGGTGACCAATAGGAAGCAAGCAAGGATCCTTGGCCCACTTAACGTCATCGTCAAGGGCAATCGGGAGTACGTGGTTTCCTGTAAAAAAAAAACCAGACAACAACAGGAAGAATAAAACGATGGCAAATGTTGAATTACAATTAAACGTGGCCCAGCGGTTGCAGCACGATCAACAAATCATGAGCGATAATCGGGCGGCAGTGGAGTTTCTAAAGCAAGCGGTAATTACGATAGGTAACCAGGTGACCAACAATTGGCTCAACTGGCTAGTCTATCGCTACACAAAACATCGATCGCCGCCAAAAAAGGGCTTATCGACACTGCATATGTTCACCACGGACTTGCTAGACGTATAGAATGCGCGGTTTGATGTCCGCTGAGCACTCAAAAAATAGCTTTTTCGGAAACAGATAAGAACGCGGTCGGGCATTACTCGCAGGAAACGAATTGCCCATACCCGAATGCTGCCCCGACTGCGGCGTCTCAACACATGACTACTGCCATCTCTTCGCCTGCAGTTCCTGGCCTGGCACCCAACTCGCTCTCGTGGACCTTTGGCTCAAGCCGGCTGCGGTCGCGACTTTTCTCCATCTCCCAACTGCACGCAGTTTGGACTCCGGCGGAGACCCTTGATCCAACAAGGGCTACCAACCAACTAGCAGGTAACCAATTATCATAACTTACTTGTACTTGTAACGGCATTCACCTCGGGCGGGTTGAGCCGGCATCAGTTTTGACGTTGACTGCATCATGAATCACAGCTGTCCAGGCGCGTCGATCTTGCGCCTGTTCACACGAGAGCACCATCCATTCACGGTTCCACTGGCGTAGGCCGTAGACGCATGGGCCGGAAACTGACGACAGATCCTGCTTGACCGTTGCTGTCCAAGTTTTCAGCTGCCCGCCGCGACGTTTGCGCCAGGTGGGGGGAGGCGTCGCCACAAGCAGGTCACGAATCAGCTCACCATCATCACGCCGGGCCACATGCCCGAACCACCGAAGTCGTCTCTGAAGCAGGAGTGGAGGGAGAGCGTCCAGGTGACAGCGTCGGTGGAGATCGGAGCAGCGAATTCGGTCGACGCGTCGGTGACGAAAGATTCGGCGTAGGCAGTCATTGTCAAACACCTCAAGGCGCCTCATGTCCTCAACACGCATAGGCCATGTCTCTCCGCCATAGAGCAGGATAGATCGAACCACTGCTTGGTAAACACGGGACTTTGTGCGTAGTGATATTTCCCTTCTATTCCATAGAGGAGCGCACAGTCGGTAGAAGGCAGATCGGGCACGGTTGACGCGTGATACAACCTCGTCGACACCTTGACCCGTTTCCGTGACCAAAGAGCCCAAGTATTTAAACGAGTCGACCTTTTCGAGAGGAGCGCCGTCGAGAACAATAGGAGTGACAGATGTAGGGGGCACACAGGAGAGCATGACTTGGGTCTTAGTCGCGTTTAGGCGTAATCCGATGGATCGGGCACGCTCATTAACCTTGTCCAACGCCTGCTGAACTGCATTACAGTTGTCGCCAAAGAGGACGACGTCATCAGCATACGCCAAGTCAGTCACCCATTTTGAGCGATCAAACTGCACTCCCGGGAAGTCATCCAGTACTTTGGTCATAACAGGCAGAAGGTAATTGTTAAGCCCACACCTAGTATTAGGTGTGTATGCACACTAAAAACATCACACCCGAGCGAAAGAGCAAGCAAGCAGGAAAATAATGTATCGCAAAGCGCGAATCTAAGTTCTAAAAAGTATTAGTACCTGGAGATGCAGAAGGAGTCTGCTTCGCCTCGGCCCGCCGCTTGGCTGCAAGCCGTTCCAGTCTCTGATGCATCACCGTCTTCGGAACACGCGCTTTGTTGGACTGCCGGGCAGCCAGCAGGCGGCGTCTCCGTCGGACATCCTCATCCGTCGGTCGGAAGCTGTAGCCGATGGGGATGCGCTCAACCACCCCGGTCTGCGGATTCATGCGGGGACCGTAGCGAACAATCTGGTTTCCATAGATTGGCGGCCGTATACGAATCCGCCGACTACGGCGCAGACCGGCGTCCTCAGCGGGGGCGTTCACTTGCGATTCTGGAAAAATCAGACAAGAGGATACAGTAAGCAAAAGCAGTTGGGCGGGGGAGGGGTAAGGGGCAAAATCAAGAGTTGCGCACTCACTCAGAGGGACGAATATACTGTCCTCCGGCCTCTCCCAACCGAGCAGGCACTTGCGTACCTGTCTACCGATTTGAGACCGATCAACTGCCTCGCTAGCTGAAGTGTTGTCGGCGGCAGGTGAAGTTGACCAATCAGAAGGTCTGGCAAAAACTGCAAGGAATTGGGTGAGTGTGAGTGCAAATTGAGAACTTACGCGAGGAGTCGTTAAGCAGCCGGTCAAGGGTGGTGTTGGGCTCGACGGGAATCGGCGACAAAGAGTCGCTGTCGGGAGTTTTCGTCTTTCGCAAATAACTCCGACGTGACCTTCTAACACCAACATTTTTGCAGGTGCCTGTGAAGAGATTGAGAGTCATTTAAAGAGAGGGAACGTCAACAGTTAAGGCTTGGAAAACTTCCATTAAACCGCTGATGATAGAGACAAATTTTCGGTAAAACGCAAGAATGTCACAAAGGAAACTTACGTGAGTGCGATTTCGAGGGATTTCTCGAATTGGTCGAGACAGACGGAGAGGGCGCGCCTGCAGACTGTATGACGTAGTAAAGAGAGAGAGAGAGAGAGAGGGAGGGAGATTTGGAAACTTGAAGGTTAGTGCTTTTTGGCCCAAAGATTTTCCTGCGTCCTCAAACACTGGACAAAGTTAGGGCCTTGGAACGCTTATTTGTATGAATATAAAGGAAAATTGCAAGTCTTCTTAATCAATAACTAGACAGGCATGCGGCATTGCCAGTTGCTCACAAAAACAGGGGATAAACATGTCCGCGGTTTTGTGTTTTGTAGTTCAATAGGACAGGAAACGAATTTTTTTAAGTTCCTTTCAACAGACACTGCAATCGAGCGGATGGAGTTTGGGCTTTTCGCTAGTATCTGTGCCAAATAATTATGCACACTAAAGGATACTTCTGACCAAGAGACCGGTTGATAAAATAAGCTCACCGGCCTACATGATGGAGAGATCATACTCCGATTCGGATATATAACTACACAGACCTATTGCTCTAGGCCAGACTTGCGTCTAGGCGTCGTGTCGCGCTCACTGTCACAACTAACAAGTAGGTTACGCAGACGCCAAAGCCCGAATAACACAGCTTTCACACGTCCCAACTGTCAAGTCCATTGCGCACCTCGTCAACGTGAGCCGCAGACGGCGCGAACAGGCCAACGCACGGCTGAGGCGACTGGTTCAAAGTCCGTCTGCATCACCAAGCCACAAATCCACTCCATCCCCGCTACACTTTTCATCTACATTACGGTCCGGGGTGGGCATCTTACAAAAAGGTAAAAAATATGGAAAAAAAATCAATGAAAAGAGTCTCATAAAAGAACTTACGTTCCCAGGGGATATGTACGATGCAAAGTCTGCTGAACCAGCGAGAATATTAATGCCCAAAGGATGGGGTGCTGAAAGGGCGGTAGAGAAAAAAAAAAGTTGATTGAAAGTTAAAAGAGTGGAGATATTAAAGGGAAGCTTCTGGGAAACAGAGCAAGCCATGTGTCTACTTTAGAGCACGGTCGCTTGCGCTATGACAGATTGACTTCTGCCTGTCTGTCTTGCCTTACGCCGTACAGCTGAAAACTCTCTTAAGGCGGGCGTAGACACGGGTGCAGGGTACGGCAGTGGAAAGAACTAGGTAGTAACAACGGTTGCAGATTACTTTTGCAATATACATAAATGCCTACTACATGCATTTCAGTAGGAGTAGTTTTGAGTTGCTCAGACACGGGCAACACAGCAGCGAAAAGAACTAGTCATAATCACTGACAATAGGTATTGTCGTATTTTTCAGCGAATGAAATCGAAAGAAGTGGCTTACCCGGCAAAATCGGGCTCGAGGGTAAAATGGGAGACAGGGTGCGTTCGAGAACAACAGCCTGGCGATCCCACTGCCCTCGATCATCCTGACAGTACAGATCTAGTACAAGAGGGAAAAGGAAGGACACTGAGGTGGAGGCAGAGGAAGCGGATTTGATCGGCAAAGTCCTCTGTGCACATAGAATAGTCAAATAAACCGTAGCGGGGGGGCTATAAGACCACGCCGATCGAAAGAGGGGGGGGGTTACGGTAGAAAACAAAAACAAATAAGCAAGCAGAAAGGTCAAGCAAACGAACCGGCGGTCAGAGCAAACTGTACACTCCGTCTACGAGAAGGCTCTTCGCATGCCACTACACCAACTGCATGCCTCAGCGGAGTAGCCGGAATTAGGTTGGCCAGCTTAGCTTCGTCAAGGGACGCGGCCACGGTGAAGTCAGCTGGCAGGACAACGGGAGGAGCCCTTTCGAAACGATCCTTGGGCTGGAAAGAAAATCGAAAAAAGGACAAACCGTTAGAAGATGGTTTGGTAGTTAATGGATTAGCAGTTCCTAATGGAGCCAAGATCACGACATCACAATGAATAATTAACCGGTTGGGGGACAGGAAGACGTACAGGGAATGTCCAGACTCTGTTTGATACAGTATTTGATCCTGATTGGTCGAATTCGCGCATTTATCCGACTTGGTTTTCTGCACGATATCACATAGGCTTCGGATATTTCACGATGCTACGGTGAATTTTACCTCTCTTAGCCGTGTTTACACGACATACAATTCAGTGAACCAGAAGCCGTCCATCAGTTCCACATATCTACCGTTTATTTTAACCGCCCACGTATAGCAATACATCCAAATTTGTGCGGGCAACGTTTCTAAGCCACACACACATTAATTTCGAATACACATCTTCATCTCGGAAACACTTACTATATATGAGTAAAGCACTGAAAGTTCATTTAAAAATTAATGGTATGTCAAATCGCTTGGTTACCGGCTGATCAAGCCTGCAGTCAACTCAGGCAAGTTGATCCAGATACATTCCTATACCTTTTGTGAGAGAAGGTAGACTTTTCAGAAAACTTACTCAGCAGACACCTACCGCGGAGCAGCAACCAGTTAAAACATGGTGTACGTGAAAATAAACGGAGATCTGAACCCCGTAGGACTCCTAAAACACTGTCTCGATGTAAATGCGAGCATTTGCGTAGGGTTAAGGTCCAATAAAATGACTGCTAAGATAAAACTGCGTTTTCGCGAATTCTCAGTGGAAAACTTCCTTCCCCTTTCACTAAAAACATAAAGATAAGAGTCCCCGGGCATAAATGAGAAGAAAGAGCGATCTCGGAACCATAATTGTAATATCCTGACGTTTCAAAAACAGAGAAGTTTCCGTCGTCGGAGGTGCGTGTCGTACCGCGCCTCACAGTACTAATAGGTGGGTGACAAACAGAGTTCATGGGGGTCGCGAGTTTTGCGGGAGGTGGTCTGTGGCAGTTAGGGCCCAGGGCGGTTAAAGACGCCCTTTGGGTGTTTGTTCTTAGTCTATTTGCAGCTGCAGTCAGTCCAGGGGACATGGGGCAGGGGTAGGGAAGGCTAATCAATTCGTACTACTGCCGTCTCTCCGGTGCAGCTGTTAGCCGTCCCCGCATCGGCATCAGCTGTTGCCCCTGGTTGGTGTTCTTGTTCAGACGTGTACAGTATCCTTCCCGACCTTAGCTGTCGCTCTAGGCTGAGACTTCGTCTGGTTTCGCCTTTTCAGGCTGAGTAGATTAACTGGCTATGACTAGGCCAGCATTTTCGACAGGTCCGGGTGCTGGTGCGGCTCTGAGTGTGTCCACCGCAGCCTGAGTAATGTTGGACCCGTACTCAAGTTTGCGACTCCGTTCGGTGAGTTGTGTTCGGAAAGCTTGGTAGGCTGTGGGGAGCGCCACACAACGGTTGATGGAGGTTATCCCCGCGTATCAGGATTCGATTATTTCTCTGACTACGCGGTCATTTCCTCGACTCAGAATTTCTGCATTGTGAAAGGCTAACGTGTGTGCATCGTCTGCACAACGTTCTGCCACCAAGGAGTGTTGATACATCCTATTCACTGTCCTCCTGTGCTCGGCCATTCGGGGCTGCAACCGTTTGCCTGTCTCTCCAACGTAGACGGCCACACAGGAGTTACATTTTATTCGGTAGATGATGTTGGCGGTTTCGTCTCGGGGCAGGGGTGCCTTAGGTCTCATGACCAGTTGCCGTATCATTGGTTCTGGTCGGTGGGCGATGCCAATCCCCAGTGGCTTTAAGAGGCGAGAGACCGCTTTCGAGACGCCATCGATGTACGGCAGCACGCGCCATCGTCTTGGCTGTTCAGTCGCCGGAACCCGGTTCGCTTGGGATTGCCTGCCGCGTTTGATAACATTTCGCGGGAAACCGTTCGACAGGAAGAGGCCCTGGAGGTATTGTAGATCTAGCTTTCGGTCGTGCGGCTTGCTACAGTGTTTCTGCCCGTTTGTATAAAGTCTTCACACGACTGCGTTTGTGGCATGCCGGGTGCTTACTGTGAAGCGCGTTACGACACTCATCTCTGATGACGGAAACTTGTCTGTTGTTGAAACGTCAGGATATTACAATTATGGTTCCCGAGATCGCTGTTTCTTCTCAATTAAACTTGGCCAGGAGCATGCTCAAGCAAAAACCATGTCACGAAAAACGAAGACAGCAAGATATGTACGATTTGGCGAAGATTAACGAAAGGTTGAAAAGCGTGTAGAACATACCGGCGACAAATTGAGGTCCTCATTGGCCGTAGCACTCACGTCCAGGACTAAAAATAGTGTGTGAAAAGAAAGAGGGCACTTAGTTGTACTTTCTCAATTACGATGGACTGTGAAGGCGCAAAATATGCATGCGATACACTCACGTTGTTGCTCGACTTCTTTAACCTCTTCCAGGCTCAAAATGCGCCGGGTACCGGCACTGGCCTGATGTAAAAAAAAACAGTCTAGAGATTATACTATCAAAGAAAGTAATAAAAAAAATTGACAATGGTATTATAATAGCAATGATCGGATAATAAGTATCACCAAATAAAAACGTGTCCGCCATCAGAAAAGAGACATTTCCACACTCTAGTCCCCAGTATGGATAAAGTCGTAAGCAGCAGAAGAGGCAATTTTTTACTCGAGTTTACTTACCGTGGACAGGGTGGAGGGTAGAAGCGATGATGCTTTCGTGGTATTTCCAGACTGAGCGGCTTTAAAAAACAAAGGTATAGGAGAAGGAATGGATTGAGTTGAAGAGGAAAATAACATTCATAAAGTCTACAGTTCATGGGAGATCGTGTAAAACTCACAGATTCGGCTGAAGCGGGAAGAGACCTTAAAGCCAGACATTGCTGGCAAATCGAAGCCGCAAGAACCTGTCTTCCGCACCGGAGACGGCCATAAACACTGCGGTGATATGGGTTGAGGAGACCGATCCCGGTGGGGTTTTAAGGAAACTTGAGAAGTACGACCTGGAGCGTAATAAAGGTGAGGATTACTCTTTAGAAACACGCTATGCTACTCACCATAAAAGCATAAATTGCAAACGCCTTAGTTATCGACGACGAGGGTTGGGTATTGCAATTTTAATGTTCATACTTAGTGAGTACTGCTAGGTCTCCAAACTACCTTAAAATCTGTCCCATCACTCCACTTTTGCAGCAACATAGCAGACATACTAAGAGCGCGCAAACCAAGTTAGGGAGGGTCTCGAGAAAGCTTACATATTATGATATTTAAAGTATCCTCCTTTAGTAACCACTTTTAAAGGATATAACACGTCAAACAGAACTGCCAGAACATAATAGCGAGGATGGCTGAATAAATTTAAGCAAAAAGCTGGTAGTTGTAACCCAATAGCCTACTGAGAGGTTTACTTTCTTAAAGTATATTGTGATAGGCGGTTTGAAAATGCACGATATTTTGGTCCCGGCCTATCACCACCTCAATACTATTAAAGTTTTTTACCAAGTAAGGCCCTATCTAAAAAAAATTCTGACGAGAAAACTCACTCTGACTGTTGAACTTGGACTTTGTCAGATCCAGATCAACATCGACCTCTGGAAGGAGGAAAAAGCAAAAATTACTTTCAGAAGGATAATCTTTTCTAGGTCGAGGAGGAGGAGAAGGAACGAAAGGGGGGAGGGTGAATTCTAGGCACACTACGAAGGAGCAAAGATGCGAAACCACAGACTGGCCACTCTACCGAAAAATAATCAATTTTAAAAGCGAGGTTCCTGTCAGATGGAGAGCGTTTCTAAACAAACTAGGTTAAGGAGGGGTTATCCAAAAAACTGCATTGAATGTTAAAGGATAAGACTTGGTTGTGAGTGCACCTAATAGACGTCTGCAACCCGCATTGGCTGAATGGTTGACGATTTACGAATGCGGTAAGTAACAAGATAAAAAAGGTACGTTAAATCAAACCAGAAAGCAACACTTACTAAACTAGCATGCCGAGCACCTGGACACGATACCTTTACTGTGTTAAAATGCGATTTCAGCAAGCCAAGAAACGACAAAACACTGGGTTAGAAGCTGCTAGAGGACCCGTGTGTGCTACTGTGGTACAGACTGGCAACCCGATTTAACAAACGGCGGCACAAACTGTCGACAAAAGTCAGTAGGCAGACAAATACCAACTCCCCACAGTTACTTGCTAGATCGTTTCGCACCGCCGTCCCCGTAGCTGATGAGGGCCAATAGCCCGAAATAGCTATTCTACGGTACTTGCCATGTCTATGCCGGAATACTATTATAAAAAAATAAAAGATGCGTTACTGACAGTTGCCTAGTAACATATCAATTATTAGTAGCTTTGCGGAACACAATCGGTTGATCCGACTCGCAAAAGCATTAACCCAGGATGGGTACATCCTGAGGAATAGATCGGTGCACAAACATCTAGTTCCTCGAATTTCTACAGTACACTATAGACTGCCAGGAATTTAGGCAAGTGTTCGTTTCCCGTGTATATGTGTAGATCACGGTGTTGCGATCACGGGAATCATATTTTTACTTGTCTGAGCTTTCGGGATCGTTCTGGCGTCCATAGTCAGAGATAGAAGTCATAAACGAAAGACGAGCAGCAGTTATAGGACGCAGGGGGCCAATCAACCGTTGTATAGGGGAGGGGGAGGGAGCAGTCAGCCACCAGTGCCATCAGTCCGGAGATGCCTGCGCAGCGTAGGCCGGCGCCAGATCGATAAATTGATTGACTGAGCTGAGTTGATTGGCCCCTGCGCCCTATCAACTGCTGCTCATCTTTCGTTTACGCCTTTTATCTCTGATGATGGACTCCGGAAAGAGCCCGAAAGCTCAGACAAGTAAAAGCAGGATCTTGGTGATCTACTATAGATTGTTTCACTAGAAATGTAGAGCACTTACCAGTCTCAGCCTCTCCCGCCGCCACCACCGCTAACTCCTCCTCTTCCGCGTGAGCCTGGACATTAGTCTGCACACTCGCAGCTAAAAAGTGAACACACGTTCGATATAAACACAGACTAACATTGAAATCAGCATCAGCACAGTTCAGACAGGCAGCCGCCCAAAATACATCTACTCTCAGCCATGCCGCCGTCTCTTCTACAAGGTCTGGACTCACTGCACCGTCAGGCGGAGGCAAAACACGAAGAAAACTGCTGCAACCTAACAAAATGCACAGAGCAGGTGTCCTAATTCAGAAACAAGTTACATCAAAGTACCGATCAATAAAGGCCTACGATAAAAATCACCGCCGACCCAACGCCGATGCCAGTCTTTGTTGTGTCATTAGATGGGATTTAACCATTAGGGCAACTGCCGTTTAACAAAATACACAACAAAGGTGTCCTCATTCTTAGGCAGTTCAAGTTACGGTGTTTATCAATATTACACACATTCGCATACACACATATTGGCTTTGAGCGCCGCGTACTCTAGAACCATTAGATTTACCTATGTCCCCTTTTCTTATCAAAGTACTATCTAACAACCTCGTATGGCACTGGTAGGTCTATCCTCCGATTGATAGAAGTGATATCGGGCCACAAGGACTCGACTACCTCTATTGCCTGCCTCACGCTCTGCCTGTCTAAGTCAAAGTTGCTGTCCGTGGCGGCGACATGAGATCGTGCATCTTTTCGCTTTATGGCTAGGCTCTGTTCATGCATGCGCAATCCTAGGGATTTGACAGTCATGCCGCAGAATTTGACAAGTCAATAAACAGCTGCGAGAACCATCCTTAAATCCTCTGCTCAACAGCCACCCGTTCGACTTAATGCCAAAGGCGTCAGGCGCCCCCACCACACTGGTGAAATAAGCCTGGCTGACGACGGCCGTCAAGTCAGAAATATTAAAATTAGCCACCCCCGTATTTGGTGGTAATTACTTGCACCCCCACCCTAATTTACCTAATTCCAGAAGAGGTATGTGCGAATAGAATAAACACTTGTCAATAAAAGCCTACATACAAGTCCCAGGAAGTAATTGAGAAGAAGATTCGATTGCTGATACCGATTCTTAAGTTACGGGACCCGGCCAGACATTCAAATTTGATGAGGCTGAAATATTAGCAAGATGTGACAATCATGTCAACCGAGAATGACTTGAGTCGTGGTTCACGCGCCCCCAGTACATAGTCAAGTGCGATAACTTTCCGAATCCATAGTCGGTGCTCAGGCTCAATTTGGCCAAAGCAACCCAGCCATTTGGGAAACGCACAGGCCACCGTGTCGTCGAACGCCAACGCCGGGGAACCAAACGGTCGAGCAATCATCATGCCAGAGTCCACCACGCGTGACGAATGTTCAGCAGTTCAGAGCCCGCATGCTGCTTAATGAACTGTCAACGCGCAAGGAGGCAATTATGGTTAAATGTCGTTAGTTGTCATACGTGTGCAGTAAGGACTCTGTCCTACAAGCGAATCCCACCGATCGAATCTTCCCTTAAAAATAAACCTTATTCATCCAATTCCTAAATTTATACGGCGGTAAATGGGTAGGCCTGTAAAGCACTTACCAGAACCCTCCGGTTCAGCTGCTGACGCTGCCGACGTCACCACACCCTTAGGCACCTCCTCCTCCTCCAAATCATCACCAGCTGCACTCGTGTGCGTGCTCGCCTCTAAAATGGACATGCATTGAAGTTGCATACAGATCAACCACGAAGGCAGTAGCAACCTATATAGTATGTTCAGTGCAGGCAGCTAAGACAGTCAGTCAGCCAACATACCCGTAGACAAAGCCGTTGTCGCCATCTCAACCTGGATATCTGACCTGGTTGCGTCGCCAGATGGAAGCGGAACAGGAAGACGACTGCGATCTAAAATAAAACAGCGCAGGTCTTAGTATTCCAAGGCAATTACAATGAATAGCAATATTTGCCCACAACCTTAAACCAA
>JAYGXS010001266.1:1399-14897 GCA_036362985.1 Ligula intestinalis
ACACACACACACACACACACACGCACACACACACACACGACAGATCCCCCGTCGATTTCGACTATGGGCAGCACGCGCTCCAACAAGCCGCAGTAAACGCTGAAGTAAGCTGCAGCATACACAGAAGCAAGCTGGGCAAGCAACACGAAAGCGACAGCAAGCAGGAGCAACGCAAAGAACTCGTGCTAGAGAAAACAGGAGTTTAGGCAGACTTGCACAGAATCTACCCACTCGCTCGCCACTCCCACCTCCGTATCCGGTGTAAAGACAAAGTCAATAAGACCGGAAATGAGGGAGGGTGTAGATGGCTGGCGCGATAAACACTCAGTAAGCGCACACTTGACACAACCATCTCGCTAGCTCACCAGCAGGAAATAAGAAGTAGAGAAAGTGCCAGCGCCTTCCAGGTCGCAGAGACCGTCGTTGGCTGAAGACTGGCATTGCATGCATGTGTATGCAGACCATTGGATCGCAGAAGGGTGAGAGCAGCCCTGCATGAAGCCTGGACCAACACCCTCCTGAGAGGGGTAACCAGTCAGTCAACGACTGAAAGGCACTACCCATGCTCCGTCGTCAGTTGGCGGCCGTAGGCGAGGCTGAAAGGAGAGCAAAAGACAACCGGTGAACTTTGCGATTGTGGGCGTGCAGAAGAATAGGTAGAAGAAGCAGAAGAATAGGAAAAAGAGAAGAAGAGGAAGAAGGAGGGTAGAAGGAGGAGGGGTATGGACAATGGGGAAAAATATAAAAATGAAAAGGAAGAAGAAGTGAAAGTGGGAGATAGGGAGAGGAGGCGAGGAGTGGAACGCAGACAGGCCAGGAGAGAGGGGAGGAAATCAAGTATAGAACGAAACAATGAGAACAAAATCTCAACTTACCTTGCAGCAGAGAATGTTCAGTAGCTACTAAGGCTGAGGTTTGTACTAAAGACAGAAAGGTAGGTGCCGCTATTATGAGTATGATTGCGGTGATGAAGCGAGTAATATAACTACAGGAGCTATTATGGGGCAGTAAGGCAATACAGTATTCGACAAATTCAGCAAGAACGGCCTCCACTTACCTGAGGGAGGAGGCACTCACCTGTGTTCCCGACAGTATTTGACGACGCAATCGTGACGCGAGGCAACTAGTGAGTGGGGCTGAGGCTGGTGGTGGGGATGTGTGAGGTGCTGGGTGTGCCGACATCATGGTCAGTGCCGCTGTCGTGAATACGCATGTGACCTAGTAGGCCCATGCGATGAGCAAATGATCGGGGGCAGTGTGGGCAGTGAAGGCGGCGGTCTCGCCTGTGTGTTGGTGCTCCAGGCACTAGTTCACCTGTCTCTGTGCGATGGATTCGCAAGTGACCGATTAGACCGATGCGTGAGGTGAATGTGCGATTGCACTGAGGGCATATCAGGCCCTCAGAGCTGGTGGGAGGTTCAGGTGTGGAAGTTGTTGCGGGCGGTAATGTGTCAGAGGGAGTGGAAGAAGTTGTGGGTGAGTTGGAGTCGGTGGACGAGGGCAATGAGGCATCTCTCGCGTCGGTGATTGCCGTCAAGGTGGAGGGTGGAGTAGGGTCTGGCGGAGTGTTTGGTGCAGTCGACGTGGATGCTGTCGAAGGAGGGTTGCACGGCTTCCGGAGGTGACCGACCAGGCCAATGCGTGCACGGAAGGTGCGTTGACAACGCGGACACGTTGGAAGGGCTTGGGTGGTGGCAGCGTGAGTCCGTGGATTGTGAGACTTGCGTGCCGTCCGTTTTGCCTTGGCGGCGGCGATCCGACTAGCTTCGTAGATTGCGGCGCCCGTTTTGACCGCTCTTCGCCACGCGGTTCGGTCCAGGGCGAGCTCCTCCCAGTTCAGCGTGTTGATTTGGAGACGCTTCAGGGAGTTCTTCAGGGTGTCCTTGTAACGCCTCTTCTGTCCTCATTTGCGACGAGTACCTACGGCGACATCGCCATAGAACAGTCGCTTGGGCAGCCGTTCATCCTTCATACGTACCACGTGTCCGCTCCAGCGCAGTTGTATCTGCCTGAGCATGGCCTGGATGCTGAGAATTCCCGTTCTCTCCAGTATTTCCGTGTCCGGAATCCTCTCCTGCCACTTCACCTTCAATATGCGGCGTAGGCAGCTGATGTGAAAATGGTTCAGTTTCCGCGCTTGGCTAGCATAGACAGTCCAAGTCTCCGCTCCGTACAAGAAAGTTGACAGCACAACAGCCTTGTACATCTTCAATTTCGTTGACAGTTGAAGACCATGACGATTCCATACGGAGGCTTGTAGCCGACCGAAGGCTTGACTGGCTTTGGAGATTCTGAGAGCAATCTCGGCGTCCATTTTAGTATTGCGGGAAAGCGTACTGCCAAGGTAAGTGAAGTTGTCCACGTTCTGCAGTATGGCTCCGTTGACGTTGATGCGTGCGGGGTTGAGGTCAGCACCTGGCGGCGGCTGATGCATAACCACCGGCTTGTCCGTGTTGATGGTGAGGCCAAAGTTGGCGCAACCTGCTGCAAGGAGGTCCATGCTCCTTTGCATGTCTGCTTCGGTGGTGGTGTTGAGAGCGCAGTCGTCCGCAAACAGCAGATCATGAACTGTGGTTGTGAAGACGCGCGTGGGGGCCTGCATCCGACGAATGTTGAGGAGGTTTCCGTCCGTTCTGAAATTGAGGGGGATTCCGGGACGCTCGTCACGGTAGGCGTCCATCAGCATGGCAGAGAACATGAGACTGAAGAGGGTGGGTGCGAGGACACAGCCCTGCTTCACTCCATTGGTCACTGCGAAGGCTTCAGACAGCGTTCCGTAATCCGTGACACGCGCCATCATCCCATCATGAAGTTGTCGAACCATGTGGGTGAAGTGTTCCGAACAGCCTAACTTCTGCATAACCTTCCAAATTCCAGGCCGGTTCACCGTGTCGAAGGCTTTTGTCAGATATACGAACGTAGTGTAGAGGTGGGTCCGCATCTCTTGACATTTCTCCTGCAGCTGACGTGCGGCAAATATCATGTCAGTGGTGCCGCGGTGACGTCGAAAACCACACTGACTTTCAGGCAGAAGCCCTTGTTCCAGGTGGCTATTCAGACGATTGAGGAGAATGCGTGCGAAGATTTTGCCGGCAATATTCAGCAGTGAGATGCCGCGGTGGTTGTCACACACCTGGCGATTCCCCTTACGCTTGTAAAGGTGGACGATGGTGGCGTCCTTGAAATCCTGAGGAACTTGGCACTGTCGCAGCCTCAGAGGTGGTAGAGGGCCGGTTGAGTACACTTTGAAAGTGCTCGGCCCAGCGGCACAGAAGTTGCGTCTTCTCTGTGATGAGGGTGGTACCGTCCGCGCTGAGAAGTGGGGCTGTGCCCCTCACTACGTGGTCGTAGACTGTTTGAGCGCTGCGAAGAAGTTCTTCCATTCATTACGATCCGCGTAGCCTTGGATTTCCTCACCCTTACGAGCCATCCAGGCGTCGTGCATTTTCCGCAGCCGCTGCTGTACAAGATGGCGACTTTGGTAGTAGGCTGCTTTCGTGGCGTCGGTAGGGTGAGCGACATATTCGTGGCGGAGGCGATTCTTCTCAGAGCTGAGAGTACAGATGGTTGCATCTTTTTCGTCGAAACAGTCTTGGTGTGGGCAGGGCGCGGGCCCAAGGATGCGTTTGGCAGTGGATTGAAACGCGTCTCGTAGTTGACACCATTGGCTCGCCACGGAGGTGTTCTCTTCTGTGATTGGGAGGTTATCGAGCTGGTGAGTCAGCTCGTTGCTGAAACGGAAGCGGTTGGCAGGCAAGTTTAACAGAGCAGTATTCAACTAACCTGGGAACCGGTTACCTTGAGGTCTCCTGCGTGATTAAAGACGGATCCGCATCTTGGATATGATGAGACGATGATCGGTATCACCATCGGCACCCGGCATTGCCTTTGTCACCAACACGTCCTGCTGGTCGCGTCGCCGCACGAGGACATAATCCAGAAGGTGCCACTGACGAGACCTGGGGTGCATCCAGGTCGCCTTGTGCTGCAGCGGTTGGCTGAAGTAGGTGTTGGTCAGTATGAGACGGTGCACCGCGCAGGTACAAAGGAGGAGTAGGCCATTGTCGTTGAGTCCTCGGAGGCCGTGGGGTCCGAGCACTCCTCTCCAGGCGGCGTGGTCTGTGCCGACGCGGGCATTGAAGTCACCAAAGACTATCAACTTGTCCGCCTTCGGCACAGAGGCCAGGAGGGCGTGCAGATCCTCGTAGAACTTGTTCTTTGTCTCGTCAGAGCTGGTCATCGGAGGAGCGTAGACACTAACGATGGTGGCGAATTTGCCACCCCAGAGAGGCAGGCGGAGACTCATCAGGCGTTCGTTGATACCCTGCGGCGCACAGAGTAGTCGTCCCACGATGTCCTTCCGGATGGCAAGGGCAACGCCGGCCTCGCGTCGCTCTGTCGTCGGACCTCCCCCATAGAAAAAGGTGTAGCCGACACCCACCTCTTCTACGGAACCTTGAGCGGAGAAGCGGGTTTCACTGATGGCCGTGATGTCCACCTTGAAGCGCGCCAGCTCCCGGGTGATGAGCGCTGTTCTGCGCTCCGGTCGAATGCTCCTCGTGTTATCTAAAAGGGAACGAACATTCCAAGCGCCGAAGGTGATAGGACTTACCTGAGCTCCCTGAGCTGTCGTCCTGTGAGCTCTGGGAGCTGTCCTGCGGGAAGGAAACGGGTAAGAGGGAGGGTGGGGAAGAGAGAAGTTTTGATTTGCGTTTGTAGTTTTTCGACCGCGTGTTTGCATTCTGTCAGCCACGGTCAACTGGCAGATGTCGCAACCCAGCTTGTTTGGGGTGTATGGGGTGTCCAGCTCGGGGTTGAACGTGAAGGTCGTGGCAGATCGCATCATCTTCCTCGCGTAGGTGGTGGCTACGCCTAGCGTCCCTGGCTGGCATCCAACGCTCACTTGTGGCTCCCCGGAGCTAGGCTTTGCCTGGCGGCCACCCCCCAGCTCCCCGCCTCGATCAGCGGGCCAAACCAAGTGAGGGTCTCCGGTGTGTATGTCCCCACGCCCTGTATGTCCCTGGGTTGCAGCGGTAAGCATCCTAGTAGACGTAGTTGGTGAACGGACGCTACTTACTGTACACGGTACCACTGTCTGTTTGTATTTCACTCCTTACTTTCCTCACTTGTATACACTCTGCCACGCTTTCTATCTATAGTTGCTTTAATCATTATTACCACTGCTGCGATCATTGCCTACCTCACTAGCTTCCGCATATCAGTACTACCGTAGCGTTCCCTTATCTGCGTAATCCCCTCGATATCCGTTAGCCTCAACATTGCGTATGTATGCGTGGCTCTACATCTAGTTTATCTTATCTTTTTTGTTTTCTATTTGCTACCTATTATATGCTACTTTGCCTGATATTTCTAGTGTTGACTCTACAACCATACCTATACCATTCCATTACCGTGCTCTTAAAGTGAGCCCTTTCCATCGTAGCGATTCCTACTCAATTAGTAGTCCTACCGCCATGACTAGCACTCTTGGTCCTCACAGATTTTGCCTCCTCAGTAACATGAATAACACCTAACTCGTAGCAGCAATTCTACCCACAGTCAGATGCCGTAGCAATAGAACGCCTATCACTTATACGTAAGCCACAGTCCCTTCACCGCTTCTGCTTCTAGGATAATTACTGCTGCTCCCACCCCCTACTTTCCAAATTCTCCCTCCCCCCCCCTAAAAGTCCTCAGCTAAGCTGAAGGCAGGCTCACAGCCAAGTGGTCGTTCGGCATCAAAACACTCGCGGCCCATGGTGCAGTTCGGCAGCAGTTGTGGGTGACTGGCAGTCCCTTTGTGGAGTAGCGCTGCTGCCCCTCGCGAGAGGTTTGATGGACCTAGAAAAGGTGGATTCCAAACACACACACACACACGACAGTTACCCCGTCGATTTCGACGATGGCCACCACGCGCTCCAACAAGCCGCAGCAAACGCAGAAGCAAGCCGCAACTGACACAAAGGCGAGCTGCGCAAGCAACATGAGAGCGACATCAAGCAGGAGCAACGCAGAGAACTGCCGGGAGGGAAAACAGGAGTTAAGGCAGACTTGCGCAGAATCTACCCACTCGCTCGCCACTCCCACTTCCGTTTCCGGTGTAAAGACAAAGTCAATAAGACCGGGGATGAGGGAGGGTGTAGATGGCTGGCGCGATAAACACTCAGCACGCGCACACTTGACACAGCCATCTCGCTAGGTATGCTCCCGACTGCGCGGGAGCGCCATAAAGGCCACATTAAGAGGGAGCCATTGCAGCCTGACTCTCAGTCCTCCCTCTCCTCCCGTACGCACACACAGACACACGCGTACAGAAGAAGCAGCTACGTAGGGGGTCCGAGTTTTCCCGTCAGTTGGCAGACCCTCCAAGCCACGGCTTTTAGCGCACCGTGATAGATTCAGACGCATTCAGATTTATTATAGTGAGGGAAGAATCGCGCCGAGGTCGACCTCACTCTCTCCCCCACCGCATAGTGACTGCCTAGCTTCTCGGGCACCCGCAGTGGGGCCTGAAACCCAGTGGGAGCGCGAGCGCAGTCACCAACAGGGAATTAGAAGTGAGAGAAAGTTCCAGCGCCTTCTAGGCCGCAAAGACCTTGGTTGGCTGAAGACTGGCATTGCATGTGCATGCAGACCATTGGATCTCAGAAGGGTGAGAGCAGCCCTGCATGAAGCCTGGGCCAACACCCTCCTGAGGGGGACACACACACACCCGACGACAGTTCCCCCGTCGACTTCGACGATGGGCAGCACGCGCTCCAACAAGCCGCAGCAAACGCTGAAGCAAGCCTCAGCATACACAGAGGCAAGCTGGGCAAGCAACACGAAAGCGACAGCAAGCAGGAGCAACGCAGAGGACTCGTGCGAGAGAAAACAGGAGTTTAGGCAGACTCGCACAGAATCTACCCACTCGCTCGCCACTCCCACCTCCGTTTCTGGTGTAAAGACAAAGTCAATAAGACCGGGAATGAGGGAGGGTGTAGATGGCTGGCACGATAAACACTCAGCACGCGCACACTTGACACAGCCATCTCGCTAGGTATGCTCCCGACTGCGCGGGAGCGCCATAAAGGTCATATTAAGAGGGAGCCATTGCAGCCTGACTGACTGACTGCAGCCTGAAACACACACACACACACACACACACACTCACGCACAGAGACACACACACATTGAAGCAAACAAGTACCGAGTGCGCCTGGCAGGTTTCACGACCAGGCAACCATCGGACATCCCAAAAGACTAGGACAGGCGCAAGATTAGGACAGCTTAACGCAAGCACAAAAATGTATCCAATAACCCCACACCTGAAGTCAATATTCTTAGAAGAAAGAGTAATTAATACTTTTGCTCCCCTTCTGGCCTTACAGCCCAACTGCAATTTTAGCAGTGCAGTATGCACTGTCAAGTATTAAATGCTCATTATTTCACTCTACCGACTTCTGATGGCAGATATCTCTGATAAAGAAGTCAATGGTCACTGGCAATCACCTTAAGCTGACCGGTAATCTCCGTCTCTGCGGCATCCATCGCTTAAAGAAATCCGTTTTAAATGATGAAAAAGTTTAATGTTAAAAGGGGCAATCACACCAATCTACATCAAAACGCAAAACCAAATTCCATCCGGTGGACACTCAAGAGGCCCGGAGACACCTGATTATACCCACCAAAGGTCAAATGCTGCTTCTCAGCCATGATTTCAAAGTCCACGACGATCAGCAGGCGCAATAACGTTGTGCGGAAATGGGCTATGATGCCCGCCCTAAACTGACGATCAGGGATTGGGCCAAAGATAAGGCAAGTAATCGCAACGTCTCAACACCACCGGACACAGAGGTAGGGAGGGCAAACAATCAGACAGCAAGTTACTGCTCCGACTGCGAAACTGAGCGTACATTCGTAGAATGTTCTCACTTTCAGTAGTTCAAAAAATACGACGTCTGTGAGGCAAGTCCAAACTCCAAAACACGTGAATAATCCCCAAATGGTGTCAACATCTTTACGACAGTTCGGTAACTACGGAAATAAGAACCCCGTCTCTCCCTGGTGACCTTGCGAAAACTTCTAGCCATCACGCTTCGACCGGGTATTTAAGAGCGGGTGCGAGCGATAAACGTCGGTGGGCGAAATTTATCATCAAATGTCTATACATCCGCCACCACCAGATAATTAACGAAAGTTGAATTTATCGATAACATCTTTACCAGCAGCGACACTTTTATACCCTTTCCCCAGATTAGTCATCCCCCCGCCCCGAGACTCGGATAATCTTAAATTGTGATTTTCTACTCTAACCAAACACCAAGACGGGAAAAAGGAGAGGAGGGGAGCGTGCGAGAACATTGGTCCGACACAACGGTCGAAAATTGCCGATTAGACGTCATCTGCGGATCACCACGGTCGGATTTATCTCAAATTCCTGCAGTTGATAATTACTTAAAAAGGGTAAGAGCACGGTGCAGTCAGACCACTCAAACCACTTTTTCGAAAAAAATTGAAAGTGTTGCATGTGTCAACACAAAAAACGTCTTCCCCAAGAGTGACTGAAAGATGAGTTTTTCAAAAGTGCCAACAGCAGCCACAGAGTACATGTCAGGCGAACAGCAAACTGACTGCTGTAAATGCCGTTTAAAAAGACGTTGAGATCATACTCCTTGCATTCGAAGGTCAGGTAATTCGGGTGTTATGACCCGCACCTGGTATCTGTAATTAACATGAATTGTGAGCTTGACCGACCGTTGTTTCCACAGCCAACGTGCGAGACGAAGAGAACGCAATCGACCACGCAGAGAGCTATATTCACCAAAAACAACTCCTCAAAACAAGACTACGCATATTTATTGAACCGCTTGATGGAAAAGTGTCGGAGACGTGACCAATTAAAGCTGACAGGAGATCCATAGGCTCGGTGCGCGCTCTCATGGCAGCTCATGCAGGCGCCTTTCTGACTGATCGTGAGAATGGAGGTATTCCAAACATCAGAGGAGAAGAAGCAGTAGAAGGGACGCTGGGCTTAGATGCCCTCCCATATCTTTTTGGAATTTGCCGCAATAACCACTGAGATGTTGCAGATGTTGCAGCTTTTGTAAATTCCATTTTTTCTTGTCATTACCTACACCTACCGTATTATTATTCTGTTTATTTATCTATATTTTTGAGGCTGTTGCTACTCTCCGCAGGGAAAAACCGTATTTTTATTCAACGTTTTCCGGTGCAAAGAAAGTATTTGAAGTTAAGGCTCGCGCGAAAAAAAGTTACGAGTGCCTCTACTTACAGGTAAGGCCTCCAGAGTTGACCAATTAGAGGCAGTTGAGGAGAGTTCAGCAAAAGTAGCTTATGTAGGCCCACTCATATACAGTAGCCGCCGAAGACCATGCAACGCTAATTATGAAATTTGGCTGGACACTTTAGCATATATTTGAAAACACTATTGTGATTAACTGCGTTCATTCAATTCTGTAAAAGCTTTTTGGTTAGGAAGATCAGCGTTTTAGTTAGGTATATTAAGAGAAATGGATATTTATTTTCACGGAAATGAGAGTAGTCTCATATTGAAGGAATTTCCTATGCTATTACGTATGACAGAACCAAACTTTTAATTAATGGGCATTATACTATGGAGGAAATCCAAAGTGAGGGAAAAAAGGTATGAAACATATCTCTGCTAGAACCGGCAAATGTTGTCCGAAATTGTTCAGATGGAAGTGAGTTCAGGTTGAAGGAATCGCATTTATTTTCGAAAACAAACAAGAATGCCACTTTTAATATTTTTCTGCTATTCTGTTAAGTTTTATGCCACAAAATGGAGTAATAAATTATGATGACAAAGTTGTTTTGCCGCAGCGATAACTAACAGCGTCAGCTTGATATAGAAACGGGAAGGCGCGATATATGTACTTTTTTGGTGTTGGCAATTATCTATGTGAAGCTGATTCTGTCCGCTCAAGAAAAACGGCAGCCAAAGGGCTGGCGCGAAGTTCATTAGCAAGTATTTTCGATGTAAGCAAGGCCGCAGTATCCCGAATTATAAAACAGTGCCTATGAAGAAGAATCCTGGAGTAAAGGCGACAGAAGGCGATGCCATCTGTCGATTAAACTTTGACAAAGTTGCGATCGATCCCATTTTGCAATGGCTGTTGGAGAATGCTGGTGAGGAAATCGCGGTTAACCAAATGATTCGACTCGGTGCCAAATCAGAAAGCCACCCACGTCCACTAAAGCTCATATTCGAGTCATCTGTGATTGCTAAAAAATGGCTGTCAAGATGTTATAAGCTCAAGGGCCTACCAGTATCAGTAAAACCCGACCTCTCACCCGAAGAACGGGAAAAACGCCGCACGGCCCTTCAAGAGCTAAAGCGTCGGACACTCACCGGCGAAACGGACCTGATAATCTGAAATTTTCGGGTCATGAGGAGACGCCATCTCCTCACTGCACCATTGATCGTGAGGTTGTTAGACAACTCAGTCGAACAGCCTCCCCAATCGGTTTAATCAATGCCAGAAGCTTGCTTCCCAAACTCGCTGAGCTCTCCCATTGGGTTAACAACCAAAGGCCGTTCTTCTTTGGAATTACGGAAACTTGGCTCCATCCTGATATTCGTGACGCTGAAGTTCACATTCCTGGCTACAACGTTTACCGAACTGATAGAGCCGATTCTGCGTATGGGGGGGGGGGTCGCATTGTACGTGAGACAGGACCTCCAAAGCAAGGTTATCCGAAGCCTTGGAGATGAAGGCCTCGTTGAACAACTCTGGGTGTCAGTCTCCAGCTCCCGCGAATCACTTGTAATGGTGGGTGTCGTGTACAGGAGTCCTAGCACTACGTCTCTGGCCTGGCTCGACACGTTCGCTGAATACGCATCATCTTCTAATGTTTGTATTTTGGGCGACTTTAACCAACCTTCGGTTAATTGGTCTACGGCACCCCCAGTATCCACATCTCCAAACTGTCTTAGCAACGCTTTTCTGGATGTTGTTTCGGTCAATGGTCTTGTGCAACATGTACTGTCGCCTACGCGGATATCAGCTTCCTCGTCGTCGTGTTTAGATTTAATTTTAACCAACCAGCATGATGAAATTTCGAATGTCACCATCTCGAACCCACTGGCCACTGGTGATCATTGCATCGTTTCCGCGCACTGTCTGCTTTCACGACCAACATTTAGACCCCGAAGACCACCACGGCCAAATGTTTGGCGTACGGACTTTAACGGCATGCGTCAAGCTGCTCCACTTTTATTATGGGAGGTGCCTACCGATGCCTCTGTAGAGGAAAAATGGGCACTGTTGAAATCTAACGTTACTGCACTTGTCGCGGAGTTTACTCCAATGTCTGTCCCTGGCTCATCTCGGTTATTTCCACCCTGGATCGGCCGAACAGCTCAAGGGTTATTGCGAAGGCGCAATTTGCATTTGATCGCTATAAACGAGTACGTAATGAATGCCATGCCGTTATAAGGCAAGGTAAAAGGGATTACGAAGATGCCATGCTGGAAGTCTCCGTCTCTCAGCCAAAGCGGTTCCACGCCTATAGCAACCGTCGTCGCAGAGCTCAACCTGGAATCCCAGAGCTAATTGCAGCGGATGGTCAGCGCATGCTATCGGACGGAGAGAAAGCGCAGGCCTTGGCATCACGATACCGGGGTGTATATGCTAACCAGCAGCGAACAATGACACCAGTGTCCCTCCCATCTCAGATCCCTGATATTTTAACAGACATCGAGTTTTCAGTAGAAAAAATTATCCGTATTTTGACTGCACTTAAATCCTCGACCTCACCTGGACCCGACAATTTGCACCCACTTATACTGAAGCATCTGGCAGATATCATTGCTCCACTTGTTATGGATATTTTTCAAACGTCCATCAGTACGAGCACTCTTCCTCAAGATTGGAAGTTTGGTGTCGTGAAGCCGTTTTATAAATCCGGTGATAAATCGCTTCCCTTCAATTATAGGCCAGTTACTCTCACCTCGGTTTTAGTGAAGGTTCTCGAAACTTTCATAAAACAAGAGATCGACAATTTCCTGGACCAAACCAACGGTTGGATTCAAGAGCAACACGGTTTCACGCGCGGAAAATCTTGTCACAAACATGTTAATTGCCCGTGAGTCTTGGGCCGAATCGAAAGATAGGGGTTGCCCAACGCATGTGGTATTTATCGACTTCAGTAAAGCGTTTGACCGGGTTTCTCACCAACTGATCGTAAACAGTTCCGCAAATATTCCCATGGTTAATATTAAAAGTCAGTTTTTTTGGCAAACAATTGTTTTCAGCAACTCTTCATCAGACCAAACATTTGCAAGGGAAATTGACGCTGTACATAACAATAAAAGTTTGAATAGGTAGAAAAATCAATAACTATCTAACACGGGCGCTAATTGGCCAACGCGGACTATGTCAGTTTGCGCATGTAGGCCATGTCAGCGTGTTGGTTGAGGGATTGTCGCTTGTTGGGAGGGGTGAAATCCTATCGCCACCTGGTGTCGGTTTAGGCCATGGAAGTGACAGAGCTTGTGTCAGAGTCTTCTGACAACACATCACTGGATTTGCTAGCAGCACTTGGTATTGGTGGCAGCATTCTGAACTGGATCCGGTCATATTTGAGTGATAGGACTTGGAGCGTCAGTGTCGGAGGTGTACTGTCTCCTGCTGAGGTCGCATCATCTGGGGTTCCTCAAGGATCCATTATTGGCCCCACCTTGTTCTCCATCTACGTTCAGGATCTGAAACAATGCCTTTCCTCTCCGTTCGTATTGTATGCCGATGACCTGAAAATATGGCGTGATGTCACAGGTGCCAACGACATAATCACCCTGCAACAGGACCTTATCCAGTTAGCCTCTTGGGCTTCAAGTAACCAATTGCCGGTCAATGCTGCGAAATCGGCGTTCATGACAATAGGATCTACTGAGGTCGTCTCACCATACTCGCTCAACGGTGTCCCACTCCGACAAGTCATGAAATTCCGCTACCTCGGAGTCATGATACAAGACAACCTGAAAACAAACTGTCATAGAGCCAAAATTCGTTCGGCTGGGCTCCGGTGCTTATGGATGTTGAGAAGGACTTTCTCTTTGTGGTCTCCCGCCATATTTAAAAAGCTGTTCTCCATCTACATTCGGCCTGTCATCGAGTCCGCGGGCCCGGCCTACTTTCCTTGCTACGCAGGAGAAATGCTCGCACTTGAATCGATGCAACGACTGGGTTCGAGGATGGTCCCACAACTGCGTGGACTTCCCTATGAAGCACGTCTTCGCAGTTTAAAATTGTTTTCCTTGGAGTATCGGCGACGTCGAGGCGGTCTAATTTTTCTGTTCCGCTTGGTTGTGCTCAAACACTACCCAGAGTTGGATTGGATCATCATTCGAAATTACGACGCCCGCACCCGAGGCCACTCCTTTCGCCTAGTCCAGCAACGTTCAGACCATCTGCCTCAGAATTACCGGTTTTCCCGTCGGGTCATCGAAGACTGGAACTCCCTGAGTGAGGATATT
>JAYGXS010001267.1:0-14884 GCA_036362985.1 Ligula intestinalis
AGAGTACTTGTCTGACTCTGCAGAATACAGTCTAACACTATATATACGGTTAACGTAATAGAGACGACAAACAATGTATGGTATGTAAGATATTAAGAAAAACTTACAACCGTAATAGTCAGAAACACGAGGATAAAATTGTACCGGTGTTGTCCGTTCATTCAAAGTCCAGGGATAATCAAGGAACAAGGAGACGAGAATGTTTAAGGTCACAAATAGTGGAGGACCACCACAGTTTCATGTGTTTTGGTCTCGCAAGGCTTCCTGGACCCATTATCTTCCACAAAAATCCACTGTCAGAAAGATCTACGATAAAGGATTTAGGTCTTACTTACACGAATAAGCTTGCATTATCACCTCATGCAGATCGAATTTCTGCCAAGACCGCACAGATATGTGGGTTTATTTCGCATAATATTTTCCTTCCAGAATTGAAGTTAAAACTATACCGCATGTTTGTTTTGCCTATACTAGAATACTGCTGTCCGCTTTTTGGCCTCATGACCCAGAATGACCGCACTAAGATTGAAAAGGTTTAGCGAGTTTTCACTCGTAAAATATTTTCTGTTTCTGGGTCTGGTATGTGTTATAGATATAGATGTCAGTAAGCAAACATTAAATTTCTTTGGGTAAGAAGACTCGAAGCTGGTCTATGCTTTCTGTTTCGCGTTAACAATAGTCCTAATCTCCCACAAATTAACGCTCTCCTTCTGGTAGACCGACCTTACGCCACTCCTAACTCTTCCATGATAATTTTGCCACCCCGTAGCTCCACATCTAACCATTCTCGCTTTTTTACCTCCAAATATGCTTTGATTTGGAACAACCTTCCACTCGATATTAGGCTGTCTTCTACACTATCGATTTTTAGAGGCAAATTATATAAGAATTTAAATTTAGAGGAAATAAAGTCGTTAATGTCTGTTTCCTTTCCAAACACGCAAGTTGTAACTTTTGAAAAAGGTACTCCTGGCATTTGAAGCGGAGTCAAGCATCACTTCCAAGGGCTGTGAACTATTCTCAGTTTTTGCAACCTTCGCTGTGGTCTTCGAGGTCGCTATTAATGGCTATTGCCAAATTTTCGATGGGCTCTGGAGTCAGGTGCGTCGCATCTCGGTGATGTTGCCTTGACTTCTACTGTCTTCTCCTGTTGTCCCGGAAGACCCCTTCTGAACTCAACGATATATTATTTTTTCCCATGACCATAAACGTCCCGACCCCTCAACATCAAGTCCCAATCTAACCACATCAAACCCTGTTACTTATTAAGGCAGTTTTTTCCTCTTTAGTTTTTATGAAAATCGGTGGCCCGTTGAACTCATCGATCGATTTAGGAGTTTTTACTGCCGATGACAATTATTTTATAAGAGTTCACTGTTTATCATTATTATTTTTATCTTCACGATAGTCCAAAGTTTGTACCAACAGGGCCCCTTGGTATTTAAATATACAAATTATTATGATTATTGTCGATGCATTTCTTACCTACTCTGTACCGATAGGGAGTTCAAAGGCGTTTGTCTATGTTTTCCTTGATAAATTGACTTGACTTGACGTGACTACTCCAGGAACTTCATTGCCGCCTTCTTAATTATCGTTTCCATCGCCTTACAGCAAATGCAAGTTATGCTGACGAGCTTGACCTTCGTTCCGGCCCCGCCATTGTATAGTGGGTAAATATTTGCTGTTTTCCATTGGGACAGTAGTCTTCTTAATTCAAATGAAGAACGAAAGATATGTGCTAGGGGCTTTGAGATTTCACTGGCCAAGTTTTTCAAGAACTTGGCCGGTATATTGTCTGGACCGGATGACTTTGCTTCTGTGAGGCTTTGCAGCTCTCTTACAGCTTCAGATGTTGGAAAAAATCGAGATCAAACCAGTATTAACAACAGCATTGTTGACATTGTCAAACAAAAACTCGGTTTCCCTAGTTAATACCGAAACAAAGAACCGGCTTTCTCGTCATTCTCAACGATTTCCACGTCATAATCATCCTTATGTACTGCGACTGGGTGCTTGTTTTTTAATCTACTATAAATATGGTGGAAGAAAATTTTGGGCTTTTCGTCAGCCTTTGAAGAATCGTTGATTCAGAGTTATTCCTTGCCTGACGAATCGCTTTTTTACCGCATTTTTGGTGATGGAGTCTATCGAAGTGTACCGATGACCCAGTTTCTCCAAATAACTTCTATTTTTATTTTTCTTCTTTATTGCATGTTAAGATCTCTCGTAAAATAGGCAGGACGACTTATCGTCTTATGTACCTTCACCGGAAAACAGTGCTTAATTAGATCGAATGTAATCGTCTTGAGCGATTTCCAGTCGTCCTCCGGTTCCCTGTTGAGCATACAGTCCCAATTCACGGACGATACTGCATTCTTCATTGAATTAATATCTGCCTTCCATATAGTTGGTTGGCACTCCGTTTTCCTCAGACGTTGAGAATTGAGTGAGTAAACCCACATTAGCATCGTATGATCACCCTTACCGAGCGGGGCACTGGAATGCACTTCATCAATGTAAGATGAATTCTTCCTAAAAATGAGATCCACGCAACTTAATCTCTTGTTCTCTCGGAATTTGTTTAGTGACTTAATCTTGTGTATCAGAGGGAGATTGAGCGTGGTTTCCATTAACTAAGAACTGACGGAAGTTGGCGCCCCCTCCATTGTCAGATTTTCCCAATCTATTGCAGGTGTGTTGAAATCATCAATAATAAAAACCTCTTTGTAGCTAGCTGCTTCCTTCATCAGACTAAGGAGCGAGAAGTCAGTTGCACTGATAATGCTTGGTAGCCTGTATACGGTCAGGAATAATAGAGTCTACAAATTTACTTTCTTTAGCTTAATCCAGAGAGGTTCATATTCCAGAGCTAAGGTGTGCTCTCCTTTGACAAGGTCAAGGTCAAGGCGCGCAACTTATCTTTCAGAGTTAAGTAAAACAGATTTTTTGATCAGATTTCATCGTCACTTGCTGAAGTTACTAGCTTAATTGTTGTTATTTATTTGTATATCTAACCCTTTAACAACTGCACATACCGGTAGTTGTCTTTTTTACCGATAGGTCAAAATATACATTTTTATACTGTTTCACCGACGTAGCCTAATTCTAGTTCCGGTAGATTCACGTAAAAAGCAAGTAATCTATTGCGTTAATACTGAATAATATCTAAAAATTTGGTACTACACCAATTTCCAGCAAGAAATAATTTGTATTATTCGACATACTATTAAATATAATTTTCATCCTACCTAGCCTCTTCGGTAATTCAAATTTTCTGTCGCAATTTTGTGCACAACTTTGCTTCGAACATATCCTATCACTCACCTTCTATTCAATATGATACCCAAGCCACAACTGAGACGTAAATTAACCCGGAATATCAATCCTTCAAACGATAAACAACCTATAGATGTTGCTGTTAAGTTTCTTTACTCTTGTAGCTTTAATTTTAAAGTTGCAGAAGCTAAAAGACTCTCATCCCGAAGTAAAAAACCCGCCGATTCTCGTAAAACTTTTTTTGGTGAGAGAAGTAGACCTTATATTCTCTCAGCATGAGCCGTCAACCAACTATTTAAAGTTTAATAAACTTTACGTATGCAGGGATAAAACGCCAATGGAGCGTCGGGTTTTATCTAAAGTAGCAAATGCGAACACTGGCTCCGGTTCAACAAAACCAAACGTTGCCTCTGAGGCCGGCGCTCCCGCTCAGGTAGGCCCACATCCCTCTGGATCAATGTCAGTTCCCCCTGATACTTCTCCCATTCAACTTACTCGTGATTCGAGTGAGATTGTAGCCTCGTCAAGTCATTCTCCTTCTAAGCCAACCACGTCTGTGATAGCTTTAAATTCCGATAAACCTACGAACGCCCTAGTAAATCTACGTCAGTTTTCAAATTCGGCAATATGATTACCGATAATAACTCAGTATCTAACCAAGACCTAACTGCTCAAGCTAGCGCTTTTCCTATCCCCAAACCACATCAACATCCCCAAATAATTCAGGCAGCTAATAATATTAACCGTTTTTCAAAACCAGTCATGCAATTTTCGAAGGTAAATTTTCCGTCAAATTTTGATATAATGCCTCAAAATCCTATATTTATGCCCCCTCCTGGTTTTCCCATGCCACACTTCAGCCGCCCTTTCTATGGAGCCCCCTCTAATATGCCTTTCTACAATATGCATCGTTCATTTGATAATAATTACTTGAAAAACTGTAGACCAGGGCCAATTTGCTTTCCGCCTCTTGTTTTTCCCATGCCGTTTCCCTTTCCGCCACCAAGTTTTCCTTTTTTTATAAATACTGACGAGCGTAACCTGAATCTGAAGGATACGCTCAGTATAGTCTCACTCAATGTGAGATCAGTTGTTAATAAGATGACAGAACTTAAAACCGTAGCATTTGAGCTGGATCCAGATGTGCTCTGTGTCACTGAATCTTGGACATACTCTCTTATTTCTGACTCGACACTCGCCATAGATAATTATAGTTTGTACAGACAAAACCGCATTGAAAAGCGTGGCGGTGGTTGCCTTCTTTATATTAAATCATCCTTTGTACATTTCCCGTATCACCTGAGCATTTCATCATTTTCTGGAAATTTTTGTCTTTTATCAGTCATCCTGCCACACAATAAAAAAGCGATACTTGGGTGTGTCTACAATCCCCCTGTAACTCAAGTGATGTAATGCAGCTGTGTGAAATGCTTGAAAAAGTTGCAGAGACTCAGTTCGATGTCAGAATAATTGCAAGTGATTTTAATCTGCCAGACATTGACTGGCATGCAAATACCTGTCCACCAAGATTTCAGAAATTGGTTGACACTATTAACTTTTCAAACATGTCACAACTGGTCAGTTCAGTGACCAGAAATGACAACATATTAGATTTAATTTTTACAAATGATCTCCACCCTCTTTTTATGAATTTTTATCGTGATATTTTCACAAGTGGCCATGCCTTAATTCACTGTTGTTTTCCAGTCTCTCTTTCTAAAAAGCCCAACGTAAAATGCAAAAATCTCGACGTTGGTAATGTGAACCATGAATTAATAAATGATTTCGTAAGTACACTAGATTGGCATAGCATATTTTCAACTAACGATCTCTTCTTATTCCAGGAGCTATCGCAAAACCTTACAGAAAATATTCAGGCTCTTACCCCACTTAAGATTTTAAAATCAAATTCAGCTTCTTCGACTGTGCCACATTTTCTCCAAAATTGACTTAAGAAATTACAAAAACGACTTAAGGATACGTCTAATAGCTCTTTATCAGTTCACTTAAGAATGGCGCAAATATTTGGATTAGCGCTTAAAATAAGGCTTGCACGAGATAAGCGTAAAGAGGCCACAGCATTAAGTGGTGCGAATTCTTCCAGATCAGTTGCTCAAGTCTTCCGTCTTCGGTCGTCGGCTTAGCTTCAGAAAGTCATTACACCCTTACTCAATGGCAACAATCATTTTGTTACAGAGGATTTGGAGAAAGCAGCATTGCTAAATTCATTTTTTGCCAAGTTCTTTACCATCGAAACTAGCCCCACTCCTGTAATCCCCCTGCTGTGTGATTCAAATCTCAAAACCCTTAATTTCTCACCCGCTTGTATTCAAAAAGAAATAAGTCGTATTAAAAATTCACATTCGGTTGGAACTGATAGTTTTTAAAACTCACTCATCAAACGATTAAGAGATTTCCCACCCTTACTGGGTAAGTTATTTTCAGTGTTTCTTGAGAATGGCTTTTTCCCGGACAACTGGAAATCTTCTATTATAATTCCTGTATTTAAATCCGGTTCCCGATCAGATATTCACAATTATCGCGATTTTCATAAAACGCCCTCTCTGGCTAAACTCTTTGAAAAATTAATTGCCAAAAAAAATCACAGATTTCTGCATAAACAATAACATTCTCAGCTCCTCAAAGCATGGCTTTTTCCGGACCGATCTTGTGAAACATGCCACATGTCTTTTCTAAATCTACTTACTTCTCTTCGTAATGATCATCTATCTGCGGTAGTTATCTATTTTGACCTTAGTAAAGCATTTGATAAAGGTCCTCACAAGAGGCTCCTAGCCAAACTAGAGGCTATAGGATTTCGTAGTCCTCTTACTGACTTCATCAGATCTTATCTTTCAAACCGACAACAAAAGGTCTTAGTGGGGTCCTCATACTCTACTCCTACCGCAATTTTGAGTGGTGTCCTTCAAGGTACCGCGCTAGGTCCTCTACTCTTCTTGCTTTACATAAATGATATCTCATTGCGTGTTAAACACTCCCAATCTTATATTTATGCAGATGATCTCAAGTGTGTTTACTCGTTCTCTTACTCTACGGCCGCGAGATGCTTAGAACAAATTCATTCTGATCTGCACGCTCTTTCGGCATGGAGCTCAACATGGCAGATGGAGTTCTCACCTTCTTAGTGCCGATACATGTGCTTTGGGCCTGAAAGGCTGCCACAACCTGTTATTTTTCAAGGTTACCCAATGACTGAATGTTCCAGTATCAAGGATCTAGGATTAAGCTACACCAATAAATTAGACCTTTCTCTTCATGCCGATAGAATAACAGCCAAAGCCGCACAGATTTGCGGCTTTATCTCTTATAATTTCTATCTTCCTGAAATGAAATTAAGACTTTATCGTATATTCGTGGTTCACATCTTAGAATACTGTTAACCCTTTTTCGGTCTCATGAATGAAGGTAGACGTTCAAAAATTGAACAAATTCAAAAAAAGTTCACACGAAAACTGCTGTATCCGACAGCTTCTAATACTTGTTACTCAAATAGATGTCAATTAACGAAACTAAGGTTCCATTGGGTCAGGAGATTGGAAGCCGGCTTTTGTCTCCTTTTTCGGCTTAATAATTGCCCAAATTTACCCAGTACTTCTGTCATTACCCCCGTCAGCTGTCCCTTCAACCTAAGAAACTCGGCACTTGTTATACCCCCTCCTGCATCTTCCTCATGTAAACGCTCTTTGTTTTTTTGCTTCCAGATATAGCTTTCTTTGGAATAACTTGCCAATCGAAATTAGGAGACTGCACATTTATCTTAACACTGATTCTATTAACCTTCTATTATCCTCATCTTTTCCGAGCAGATTTCTCCATGACTGCGAGAAAGGACCATCGGCAATTTAGGAGATCCGCTTGAAACTATTCTCTCTGCCTCGTGTCCCCCGAGAACCTAGATGTTTCCATTAACCACTGCTGAATCAAACGAAGCCACGCGGAAGTACTCAGTCTAAATTGCTGCAGTTTCGTTGACTACTCACCTTCATGAGACTACCCACACCTATTTCTGCTCTACTACTATCTTCCTACTACTATCTTCCTAAGCAGTTTTTTTATCTTGCACACTTTTTGAACATAAAGGCCCGTTGAACACTCTCTCCATTTTCACTGTAAGAGTTTTTTTCAATTGCCAAAAGTTTTCGTTTTAAGTTCAAAATTACCTGCAAAACGTTGCTAAATGTTGCCCCAAAGGACAATTTCTGCTGACATTATTTCAACTTTCTACGTCTACTTGCACATATTGTCAAATTATTTTTTGAATTTTTATTTTTTCGAAATTAACTTTGTACAGATAGTGCCGTACCGGCACTGAAAAATATAAATTCCAAATGGATATTCCTGTTGTTAAATATACTGCGACTCTACCACTTTGTCTGTTTTCAAGATCTTCCCAGAAAGGCTGGTATCCTTGTATCGAAATCTCTGAATCAGCGATTATTTTATAAGCCAGGTTTCCGTTATGGCAACAACATTAGGTTTCCGGTCTGAAAGTAATGCCTTGGATTTATCTATTTTTGAGGGAAGACTTTGGATATTAGTATGCAGAAAGCTCAATTTAGACTTAGTCACCACATTACGCAAGCGTTTGCCTCTTGCATGAGATTGCATGCGGCGATCTTTCGGTGCTGATGGAAACGAACTGTTGTCCGTCCCCACTAGGTTATTAGTTTTAGTGACTTTCTCCAAAGAATTAACCTTTTTGCAGGAATCCAGTTTACCGTCGAAACAGAGGCAAACGAACACTTTCCATTCTTAGATGTTTTTGTACACAGGGAGTCTGATGGGACACTCCATACCACAGTGTTTTGTAAAGACACATACTCCAAAGTCATCCTACATTTTGGGAGTAACCATCCAATTCCCCATAAACGCAGCTCTATGTATCACCAGCTTGTTCCGTCTAGCAAGAACCCACTGTTCGGATGAAGAAGCATATCGAAATGAAATGCCGCATCTTTTCAAGCTATTTTCCCAAAATGGGTATCCACTGGACTTGTTTGTCCATTCATATGTCAATAATAATTCAAAGAAAATTGTACCTTCAGATCAGTGACAATTAAAGGACCAAATCTAACGAAATAGCGAACGCTCCCATATGTAACTAATGTATCTGAGCTCGTCGAAAGACAGTTATGGAAGCACCAGATACAGATTGCGTTCAAGCCGGCAACTACTTTGTGCACCCACTTTGCACACCATAAGGAAAGGTTTGGCCATTTCAGCAGAAAGGAATTTGTCTATTAAATACCGTGTGCCAGTTTTGACGCAGTCTATTGGGGTCAAACCGGATGGGCTCTATCCACATGCACACATAAACAACAGTTTAGTGGTGAGGAGACAAGACCACCTATCGGAGATTGCCATGCGCACACTGGACACAGGACACGAATTTTTATGGGAGCAAACCAAATCGTTGGCGCCTGCCCAACTAGGAAGGGCCGAGAATTCCTGGAGGCAACGCACTCAGGCAAGGCATGCATCAACAGGCATATCGATTGAGACGTGAACTACAAATCCCTCAAGATCAGATGGAAGCCAAAATAGCCACCACCGACACCATAATTAAGTGCGGTTGACAGCTATTTGTCCCAGTGACCGCATAATTAAAGGTGGATGCTGATTATCATCCCACAGGCTGACCCAACGTAGAATTTTATATTTTGTCATCGTTTTGCGTTAGCTGTTTATGCAACACTGTATTTTGTCTGTGGACGAGCTGGAAAACCAAACTTGAAAATTCACACAATAAACATAATTCCTTCCCAAAGTTTATGAGCGGCCAAATTGGAAGCTTGGAAATTACTTCCGGATGTTTCCCGCAACATCTGTTCGGTTGAGTTCGGTAAAGAGTCGTTGATGTGGGATTCAGTAACTATTTTGTCAGCCTTGATACATTGAGGAGAGGGCTTGAGAGTTGACAAAATAGTGACTTCTCGCTCCTTTTGCTCACTTGTATTCGAAAGGCACCCTTCATCAAGGAACTTTTGATGTGAACCGTCGGTTACACCCGCCTTTTTAGTTTCATTTATCAGAGTGACACATTTCTCAAAGTTAAAAGTCAGCAAATGTTTATCAGACCGTTCACATAGGTGATAAAGTTCTCTTTGCAAAGTCTTTTGATAATTACTCAATTTAATCACAGAAGTCCGAAGAACAATTGCCGGGCATGTCTTGATTTCCAATTAATTCTCATCAGGCCGTTACATTTATATGGGGAGGGGGGCGGTAAAGTGTAAAATGTATAATTGTAGGTAAATAACGTTCATCGATAAGGAAAATTAGTCCATGGGATACGGGAGGGGGTTGGGGGTAGTTACAAGGGGCTAATTAAGCGGCAGTAAGAGAGAGGGAAAGAAGGGCCAGAGGCGTTTCGGAAAAAATGCCGATAGCTAGATGGCCGTTGGCTATGATAAACTTGGAGCTTTTAGCAGGTTCTTTTGCGCACAAAAAACCGGCTTCCTCAATTGGATAGCGGTTGCTTTTTCTGTTAGTAGCAGGCGCTGACCCAGTGGCTCAGGATAGTTTGTAGGACCTTGTAGATCATACCAAAGGCTTCATTGGAATCCACCCTATATCCGGAATCCACCATGCATGCTATAAAAGAGCTGTTGAGTGTCCTAGTGGTATTGTCTTCACCTTTGCTTAGCCATTGTGGGAGGGGTTCCTTCATTTATTTGTAGAGGCACCAATTCGCGTAACCAAAATAAACTGCTCCACAGGAGCAAGTAAAGGAGTAGATGTACATGGAGGTGGTCTGAATCGGTAACCTGTCCTTACCTTCACCATGCAAGAGCTGGTTGGTTGAGAATAATGCACGAACTCTCGCTGCTGGGAAGGTTCGTGGTGCGACCTCGTCAAGGCGTCTTTTCAGGAGTTCACCTGCCGTGTCTCCTCGAGGGGGGACGTTGAAAAATAGGGTTTTCTTCTTCACAGTAAGCGTTGTGGGTTTTATTTGTTTGGCAGCTATATTTCTGGTGCTAAATCTCTTAGAATACCCCGTTCTCGCGAAGAAAGTCCTGGAGCTTCTTGAATTCCTATTCAATACTGTCTTCTGAGCAACATTTCCTAGCCTTTTGCCGTAAGCAGCGAACTAAATTTCGCTTCTGTATGAGGGGTAAAAAACTGTTAAAGTTTTTATATTGTCCAGACCAGATTTCTTTCCATACACGCTCGTTCGGACGCTTCCGACAGCTCTATGACTGAAGAAGATGTTCAGGAAAAGAAATGAACCTGCTGTTTTCATCTCCAACATGAACTGTATGTGTGGTAAGAGTACTTGTCTGACTCTGCAGAATACAGTCTAACACTATATATACGGTTAACGTAATAGAGACGACAAACAATGTATGGTATGTAAGATATTAAGAAAAGCTTACAACCGTAATAGTCAGAAACACGAGGCTAAAATTGTACTGGTGTTGTCAGTTCATTCAAAGTCCAGGGATAATCAAGGAACAAGGAGACGAGAATGTTTAAGGTCACAAATAGTCGAGGACCACCACAGTACCCCCCGCCTACACCGAAGGCGGCGTAAAGAAACGATGCCGAAGGAAAATATAAACGTCTAAAAATGGTGAGATACAAGCCGGTCAGGAAAGTGAACGTGGCGTCCACTGCGGGTAATGTATGCAGGAGGCGCTGGGCAAAAGTGGCTTGTAACTAGAATGCTGGAGGGGATGGATGGAGGAGTAACTATCGCTGGCAGTGGAGATGTGGGAAGAGGGAACACACGGGATGGAGGAATTGAGGGTTGGGGAGCAAGGGAAGTAGAAGCAGAGGGCTCGTCCGGCGGAATGTCCGGTACAGCGGCTTTGAGGCGGTCCACGCTCACGACCTCCTCTCGTGTTCCACGAAGGATGCGGAAGGTCTTATCCCCGCGAGAGATAACCCGGAACGGGCCGTCATAGGGAGTTTCCAGTGGTCTGCGAATCCGATCACATCGTAAAAAGACGTGAGAGCATGTCGCCAAGTCTTTTTTGAGGTAAGACTGGGAGACAGCAGGCCTTGGTGGAACCGGGGATAGCGTCCGCAGAAACTGCCGGAGGCGATGCAGGAGGTTCGCATGATCCTCGACCGCACCTGGAAGGGATGGCGAAATCATCTCGCCGGGAAGTCGAACAGGGGCGCCGAACACCAGTTCAGCGGCGGAACAGTCAAGGTCCGGCTTGAGGGCGGAGCGGATGCCTAACAGGACCAGTGGAAGATGGTCTGTCCAGTTTTCCGGATCGACTGCAGCGCGGAGGGAGGCTATCGAGGTCCGATGGAAGCGTTCCAACATTCCGTTGGTAGCCGGATGATAGGCTGTCGTGCGAGTTCGCAAACAGCCTAAAAAGGAGAAAAGAGTCTGGAATAGAAACGACTCAAATTGGGCACCTCGATCAGTCGTGATGGTAGAGGGAGCACCAAAAATGGCAACCCAACGACTAAGGAAGGCCCTGACTACTGTTGGAGCTGACATATCGGGAATTGGGATCGCTTCGGGCCACCGAGTGTATCGATCCACACATGTCAGGAGGTAGGAGCAGCCATTGAATAGAGGCAGGGGACCTACAAGGTCGAGATGAACATGGCGGAACCTCGCATCGGGGCTGGGGAAGATTCCGATGGGTGCCTTATTGTGCCGGTGGACTTTACTTCGTTGACAAGCAAGACAAGCTCGAGCCCAAGTCTTCAAATCCTTATGCATCTTCGGCCACACAAAGCGGCGGGAAACCAGCTTGTCGGTGGCTCGACTCCCAGGGTGAGAAAGGTCGTGCAGGAAGGAGAAAACATTGCGTCGAAGGGACGGCGGCACAAAGGGACGATGAGAGGAGGTAGAAACGTCACAAAGAATGGTGCCGTTGCCAGTCGTCAGCGGCAACTCCTGGAGTTGGAGTCCGGAAACATCTTCGTCACAGGGTGAGCCAACACGGCGTTGTTCGGCAGCCATCTCAGCGAGGTCGATCCCAGGGGTAAGTTGCAAATGAGCAATAGAGGGCCTGGACAATGCGTCAGCCACCTCATTGCGTGACCCACCGATGTGGCGGATATCTGAGGTGAACTGAGATATATAGTCCAATTGGCGACTCTCCCGGGGATTCAACTTGTCTGACTGCGACTTCAGGGCAAAAGATAATGGCTTGTGGTCAGAGAAAACTGTGAATTCTCTGCCCTCGAGCGCGTGCCGGAAGTGTTTCACGGCGAGGTAGACGGCAAGAAGCTCCCGTCCGAATGTGCTGTAACGCGATTCGGCAGGTTTTGACTTCCTAGAGAAGAAAGCTAAAGGCTGAGCCTGACCTGAAAGATGCTGCTGGAGAACCGCGCCGACTGCAACATTTGAAGCATCAACCATGAGTGAAATGGGAGCATCGGGAACTGGGTGCATCAAGAGGACGGCCTCGGCTAGGGCAACCTTAGTCTTGTCGAAAGCTGCGAGGGCATCTGCAGATAGCTCGAACGAACCTTTGGGACCCGAAAGGAGGTTCGTGAGTGGCAAAATAGTGTCAGCACAGTTCGGAAGAAACCGGCGGTAAAAATTCACCATGCCCAAAAATCGCTGCAGCTGACGCTTTGAAGAAGGAAGTGGAAAATCTCGAATAGCCGCAACCTTAGAAGGGAGAGGATGGATGCCGTTGGTATCAACGAGGTGTCCAAGAAACTCGAGAGAGGGAACGCCAAAGACACACTTGGACGGGTTAAGGACAACGCCAAATTGTTGAAGGCGGTCAAACACCGTTGCAAGATGCTCCATGTGGTCTTCGGTGGTAGAGCTGGCAACCAAAAGATCATCAATATAGGCATAAACGAAGGGAAGGCCACGTAGTACCCTATCAACAAACCTCTGGAAGGTTTGGGAGGCATTGCGAAGTCCAAACGGCATTCGCAAGAACTCAAAGAGGCCAAAAGGGGTAGTGACGCCTGTCTTGGAGACATCTTCTTTGGCTATCGGAATTTGATGAAATGCGCGGACCAGGTCAATCTTTGAGAACATACTTTTGCCGTATAGTGCACCGGCAAAGTCCTGAAGATTCGGGACTGGATAGCGATCTGGGATCGTAACGTTGTTCAAGGCCCGGTAGTCACCACAGGGACGCCAGTCACCAGAATCAGCCTTAGGTACCATGTGAAGGGGTGAAGCCCATGGACTGTCAGATTGGCGGACAATGCCCATCTGAAGCATGTGCTCGAACTCGGCCTTAGCAGCAGTAAGTCGTCCAGGCGCGAGACGACGAGGGCGAGAGAAAACAGGAGGACCTGTGGTTCGGATATGATGAACAACATCATGCGGCGGTGTAGAAGAACTAAAGGTTGGACAGATTAAACCAGGATATCTCGCAAGAAGTTGGCGAAATGGACAGCCAGGATCAGGGTCAAAGACGGCGAGTTTGCGGGACTCTTCAGATGAAGGAATACCTGGAGAGGTCAACTTCGTAGTCTCGTCAAGTATACGGGAACGACGGCAGTCGACAATAAGACCAAAAGCCCCGAGAAAATCTGCACCAAGGATAGCGGTAGGAACATCTGCAACCACAAATATCCAAGGAAAGAGACGCCTAAGACCAATGTCAAGGGAAAGTGAACGGAGTCCAAAAGTAGTAATGGGGGAAGAGTTAACAGCCTGGAGCACAAAACCAGGATTAGGGCAACGACTGTCGGCAGGCGAAGGCGGGATAACGGATAGTTGAGCGCCTGTGTCAATTAAGAAACGTCTGCTACTTTTGCTGTCGCAAACGTAAAAGGTACGACCCGAAAAGCTGCCAGAGAGCTCGGTCGCGTTTACTCTCCGACCGAGGAGTTTTCCGAAGAAGACTTAAAAGAGCAAGGTGGGATACAGTCCTTTGCTCTAGTGCCCCAATTGGCATGATACCAACAAAGGTTATCCGTTTTCGAGCGGTATCGAGAGCTATGGCGGTCACGGCTGGTCGAACGAGTCCGGTCGCGGCTGCTGGAACGCCGAGATTGACGAGGAGAGTTGCGCAGTTGCATCGTGGCGATAGTCGCTACTAGTTGAGCTACCTGTGCTTTGAGGTCAGATAAATCCGAGCTAGGGGCAGCCACAGGCTGTGATACTTGAGCAATAGAAACGGAAGAGAAACGTTCAACCTCCATCATCTTATCAGCCATCGTTGCGAGTTTCATAACATCGCAATCGTCTGACCCAGCAGCCAGAATAGTTTGAATGGAGGAAGGCAGGCGCTCTAAAAACATTTCTTTGAAAAACTTTGCGTCAATTGTCATATCGCCCTGAAGAGAAAGCATCCGATTTAGAAATACGGACGGCTTACGATCGCCTAAAGCCTCTTCTTTTACCAAAGCATGGTAACGCTGCCGGTCAGAAACAGAGGTTAGCCGTAAAAGCTCAGACTTCAATTTCGTGTAGGGGTTTTCCAAAGGAGGATTACTCAAAAGTGTTTGAACCTGAGCTAAGATAGAAGGAGGAAGAGCCTCTATCAACTTGTAAAATTTGTCAAGTTCCTCTGTGATTTTAGCAGAGTGAAACGATGCTTCAATGCGAAAAAAATAAAGTTCAGGGGCTTGCTGCCAGAATTCCGGTAAAGACACTGTTGGTTTGGTCATAATGAGGGCAAAATAAAAATAGTCTGAG
>JAYGXS010001268.1:0-14865 GCA_036362985.1 Ligula intestinalis
TAAGACTAGAGAATCATACCGTCTTAAGTTAATGAAATCCCTTTGTAAGAAACCTACAGAAGACATTTTCCCCTCAAACACAGATGAACTTATTTTGAATCTATCTGATATTAAACTTAACAAACTTCAAACAGAGGCACTTTCTTTGGGACTTGATTTTCGCGTTCAGCCCAAACGAATCAATGCAGTTGAAGTGGAAGCACAATTCGAGGACCTTAACTCTCAACTCACTGACCTAAAACCAAGATCCAAAGACGAATTGGGTTGGCTAAAAGCTAAATTTGTTGATATTGCTTACCAATATCGTCGAGCGCCAATAACACAACGCTCACCAATAACCAAGGAACATCTAATTGCTCTATCTGCTCTGAAACACCACAAATACATAGTAATTTCTAAACCTGACAAAGGGAATGGTGTTGTCATCCTCAATCGCAAGGATTATGTACAGAAAATGGAAAATATCCTAAATGATTCTAGCAAATTTCGTCTAGAATCACAAGGAAAAGAGGAAACCAAGGCATTGGAAGGGTCAGCCTGGAAGACCATCAAGCTTTTGATGGATAATAATTTGTTAGACACCAAAACAGGACTATATTTAAAACCCTAGGGTTCCTATATTCCGCGACTATACTGATTACCTACAACTCACAAAAAGGATATCCCTTTACGACCTATCATTTCCATGTCCAATTCACCTTTTCACAGACAAGCGCATTGGCTAGTTAACGAACTAGAACCAATTCGCAATAGATTCTCTACGTATACGCTGAGAGACAGTTTCCAATTTGTCGATGAAATTAGTCATCAAAATATTGCAGGCAGATATATGATATCTTTGGACGTTGAGTCACTATTTACCAACGTGCCCCTGGATGAAACAATTGATATCATTTGTGCATATGCTTCTGAAACTCGCCTGCCCCCTGACATATTACGAGAGTCATTAAAATTATGTACAAAGAATGTTCAGTTCCTATTTAATGGCCAACTGTATAGACAAGTTGACGGAGTGGCAATGGGTAGTCCTCTTGGTCCTACCTTTGCAGATATATTTATGGGTCACCTCGAAGAAAAAGTAACTTCCACATTGAAAAGTACAACACTCTATAGAAGATATGTGGATGACATCTTTGCAATTGTTAAAAACATAAAGGAAGCTAAGAAACTACGGTTAACAATGAACAGTTTACATCCAAAAATGAAATTTACGATGGAAGTGGAACGTGGAAACCAGTTTTCTTTCTTAGACGTTTACATGACTAGGCAGAAAGATGGCTCTATTACGCGAAGAGTTTTCCATAAGAATACATGGAGAGGGCAGTATTTGCATTATCTTAGTTTTGTCCCCTTACAATGGAAACGTAACTTAGTTTGCACCCTCTTCCAGAGGACAAGCAAAATCTGCTCAATGGATACACTGGATGCAGAAATTGCAAGCCTCAAGGAAACTCTTCTCAAACGTGGTTATCCAGCTCACTTTATTGAAAAGAATAGCAAACCCTTACGGCAAAAGGTTATAGAACAATCAGCTCCGAAAAAGCCTGTTTTCATTTCCTTGCCATTGAAGGGAGACAACACCTTAAACACCATCATGAGACGTTTACGCAATACCATTGAAAGGACCTATTTTGCAGCTGAGCTTGTATTTTGCAACTCGGTGAAGACCCTTCCTATTCCAACTGCGAAGGATGCCTTGCCGTTGTACGCCACTTCTAATGTTGTTTACCAATTTACATGCACTTGCGGATGCAAGTACATAGGACGAACACAATGGCAATTGGTAGCCAGAGCAAAAGAGCACTTGCCGAGTTGGTTATTAAGACAGGAGAATAGGACTCCCCGTTCTTCTATAACTGAACATCTATTGGATACGGGTCATTCTGTTGACCCTAAAACATCCTTCCGAGTACTTGTTCGGGCACGAACAACTCGTATCTTACGCTACCTGGAGGCAGCATACATAAGGCGGTTTAAACCTGACCTATGCAAACAACTGGAGCATGTGGTGAACCTAACCCTGCCGAGGTAGCACCGGCTCTTTGTTTACGCATCCCCTTCCCAAAAAACAATTTAGCCTTAGACAGTTTACTGCGTTTTTTTCGCTGCCCACAATGTTTGAATTCCTACTTTATTGATTGCCTCTTGGCTAACTCAAGTGACCTTGATGTTTTGGATCGATTTTTCTGTATGAATTCAATTCTGTAATTTATCATTCGTTGTTCTGTTTATGCAGCGAGCGGAAGCGGCTGATGAGCGCTCGCGAAATTTATGGTGCCATTAAATTCTGCTACATACGCTGTGTTCAAATTTGTACCTGGGAAACGATGTTTCAAATGTCACCGGAAACTAAAAGACCAAGGTTTCCTTAGTGATTAAGACTAAAAATCCCTCAAACCCACAGGCAAAGTCACCCAAGGCTATATGGTTTGCCTTAGATTCCAAACCGGATGTTCCAATGCGGCCAATAAGTGATATATGCAATTCGCCAATTGCAAAGTGGCTGGCAGAAAAGCTGAAACCGATTCGGCACCAAATAGCACCATACGGCCTACGTGACACGTTTTATTTCGTCGATTCCTTAAGCCATACAAATATCAAGGGGAAGACGATGTTATCCTTAGATTTGGCATCTCTGTTAACCAACATTCCCCTCTCAGAAACCATAATATATTTGTATAAGGAAACTATTCAGCAGGATTTTTTAATCAGTATGCCGATCGGACACCTAAAAGAACTACTCTTCCGCTGTACGTTAAACGTGCAATTCAGCTTTAATGGACAATTTTACCGCCAAATCGAGGGTATAGCGATGGGATCACCACTGGGACCTCTTTTAGCTGATGCCTTCATGAGCAAACTGGAGAGCAACGGTCTTTCCCTTATTGTAAACGATCTTCATTCCTATGCTAGATATGTGGACGTCATATTTGTAAAAGCAGATGGAAGCATTGATTTGGAAATTTTCTTAGCTAAAGTGAATAAGGTGCACCCACCTTTAACCTTCACTCTAGAAAATGAAGACAGACAGTGCCTCTCCTTTCTGGACGTCCTCCTTAGTAAAAGATCGGATGGAACAATAAGAAAAGGTGTATTTCGCAAGAAAACCTAAACAGGGCAATCCACTAATTTTTACAGTGATCTACCACTAAGTTAGAAAGGTGGCCTAGTCTGCTGCCTTGCAAACTGAGCAAGGAGAATCTGTTCCCCAGAGACAGTGAAGAAAGAACTCGTACTCATTCAAAACACCCTACAAGAAAATGGATTTCTCGAGAAGTTCATCGATAAGTTTATGGAAGAACGCCCACCAAAATCGGAAGCACCGACGGCTGAGAAGAAAACCTTTTTTCTTACACTGCCATTTAAAGGTGATCCAGCAAGAGAACTTCTACAGCTTCACCTGAACGCTGCAATAGCGTGTACATATCCAGCAGCTAAGTTAAGATTAGTATTTTAAAGCACTCCATTTCTTCGCATTGAAGGCAAGAACAGACTCCCGTTCCAGACCTCATAAATGTGCATCTACAAATTAACATGTTCCTGTGGGGCAAGTAGCGTTGGTCGAACAACTAGGCAGTTATCCAAATGCATGCAGGAACACCATCCTTCCGGGCTAAATAAAAACGAGTTTTAGTCAACATCTTGTGCGATTTTTGCTCAGTTGGTTGACAGCGGTCAACGGGTAGACGTAAACCAAGCGTTTTGAGTCTTTTATAAAGTTCCAGTGAAAAACTCCAAGTTCCTGCGTTTACCGATACTCGCGACGGCAGAATCCATGGCCATGCGACACACAAACCCGATTTTATGTGCACAGAAGGCCTTCGTAGTGGCCCTACGGCACCCGTGGCCGAGAACAAACTCAAACTCAACATCCGTCAGCACACCTTCTAGCATGCCGCGAGATGATGAGCAGACAGTGAAAACTGGTGTCAAGACGCCGCGAAGCGACGAGACTACCAGTTTATATGAATGAATTGTGGGACACGTTCCCCCCTCGACCTGTCCCTTTGATATCTTAGCAATTCCCTCTGCCCCCTCAAATACCATTGATTGGTCGCTTAAACTTTTGCTAACTTTACACCCTTTATATTATTGTCCATGCCTGATGATGAATTATTCGAAAACGTTCGCTCGCCTATCTTGACGTCTTGAACAGTTAATTGACTAATTAGTCTAATTATTAACGTAAGTAACTGAAGATCTGTGGTCAGTGAGATAGAGGAAAAACGAAAATGGGGATAAGAGGAGGTGTGAGTCAGGGAGCTGGATGTTACCAGGGCAAATCGAGGTTCACAACATGCTCCAGCTCTTTACATAGGTCGGGCTTTGACCATCGTTTAGAGGCTGCCTCCAGGTAGCGCAATGTACGAATTGCTCGTGCCCGAAAAAGTATTCGGAAGGATGTCTTGGGTCTATAGAATGTCCTTTATCCAATAGGTGTTCAGTAATGTAAGAACGGGGAGTCCTATTCTCCTGTTTTAATAGCCTACGCGGCAAGTGCTCCTTAGGTCTGGCTGCTAATTTCCGTTGTGTTCGCCCTATGCTTGCGTCCGCAAGTGCATGTTAATTCATACACTCAATTTGAAGTGGCGTACAATGGCAAGGTATCCTTCGCAGTCGGAATCGGAAGGGTCTTCGTCGAGCTGCAAAAGACGAGCTCAGCAGCAAAGTAGGTCCTTTCAATAATGTTGCGGAAGCGCCTCTTGATTGTGTCTAAGGCGTTATCACTCTTAAAAGGCAAGGATATGCAAACAGGCTTTTTTGGAGCTGACTGTTCCATAACCTTTTTCCGTAAGGGTTTGACATACTTTTCAATAAAGTGAGCTTGGTAACCACGCTTTAGTAGAGTTTCTTTAATGCTGAAAATGCCTTTATGTAGTGTATCTTTTGACCAGATTTGCTTGTCCTCTGAAAAAGGGTGCAAATTTAGTTACGATTCCATTGTATGGAAACAAAACTTTTATAACGCAGGTACTGCTCTTTTCATGTATTCTTGGGGAAAACTCTCCGTGCTATAGAACCGTCCTTCTGTCTGGACATGTGAACGTCTAAGAAAGCTACTTTTTACGTGTGCTGGCAGGGTAATTAAAACATCAACACGCTCTGGGGCCAAATGGAAGAGCAATCATCATGCCTAAGTCCAGCATGGGTGATGAAAGTATACTATGTCACGGGAGCAAAAGAAACGGCTTCGGACCGATTCTGCGGTTTTCCCACTGTGCACAAAGAGGGTGTTCCTCTGCGGCCAATCGTTTCTCTCACAGAAACTCCAACACCTGGAGTCGTTTATCGGATTTGGTGCAGTTGTGGACAAAGCGAGTATGTCGGGGAAACCGACAAATTAGTTCGGACGCAACTGATAGAGCGCGCAGCAGCCGTGAGGCGGAAAGACGCTAGCCCTCTAGTTGCAACTCACTCGACCGGACTTGGCTCTATTTTCAAATTTGCCAAGTGCCAAATCGTCGCAAGAAATGACAAACGCGTCAGTCGCGAGCTGCTTGGTTTATCCTCTAGAGGTCTACAGTCTATCAATAAGCGTAGAGACTTGCCGTTCCCATACCCCGTACTTAAAATTTCCCAGAGCAGGGCAGTTAGTCATGTAAGGAGTGCGCGGGCCAGTAAAAACCTCGATGGTTTGAAAAGTCTATTTGGCAAAAGTATGTTATTTTGGCAATCGTCATTGGGTGCGTACATTTGTGTGGATAATGAACTTAGGTACAATTGGGCAGGGTTCATAAGTTCGAAGAAGAAGGTTCGATCGCTGGAACAATACGTTTTTTGCCTGAAGTTTCGATATCCGTCGCGGATTCATCATCAGAGACATGAGTAAGAAACAGTAGCAGAAACCCCGTTTCGGCTAGGGTTAATTAGTGACAAATGATTAAAAATTATCGTTTTCACACCGTCTGCAGCACGAGATCGGCATGTAGGGGTCATTTGACTATGGGAAAGGGGCAAATGGGCACCTCTGAATGGTGACAGCAAGTTATCTGTACGCGTGGGCGGCCGAGCGTTTAAGTAATCGTGTGCAACCAGATGAGGAGGAAGGCCCACTTTATGTAAGTGTGACTGGAGTGGGGGGTACTTGACACCGGAACAGTTGATGACGGTGATTGGCAGATTACAACGGGGAACATAAGACAGCAGGTGCAAAACCATAGGTAAGGACATGACCAGGCCGTGGGTCCTTTAGAACGAATGTAAGGATGGGAAACGCCGGTGTAGGCCAGCCGCTGGCACAACCATAAATAAAATTAGCCTATAATGCCTAATTGCAAAATGTAAGTAGGCTGTTAATGATAATAAAATATAAAATCGTAGAAAGGTGTGCTACTGAATCTTTAGCCATCCTTACTATAGAAACCAAGGTAATTAGAGAGCAAAAAGGCAACTCGAACTGTATTTCGACGATGTTGAAACACATAAAACATAGATATTCCCCCCGCCCGACTGCTTAACTTAATTTGTGGCCAAACATTTAGTTATTGGTTAGTGAGTGCAATGGAATATTTTATCGTGGTGGAAGTGATCAAGATATATTAAATAAAATGAAAGAATATTTGTTTCAATATGCTAAAATATAATTGTTATGACCCGCGCCTGGTACTTGATTAACACGAACGCGGAAACCAAGAGCCCGTAAGTGAAACAGAGTGAAGACCAGTCGGCCAGAAAGAGAGATTTTACATAGACAAGCACGTTAAAGCAAGTCAGCGCAAGTCCTTGACTGCGACAGTAACAACAAATTTAAGGCGACAAACTACTGTTAGCTAGGTCCATCGAGTCAATCAGCTTTTGGCTACCGGGGTAATTGGTTGCAACTCGGCGGCTGACAGTTAGCTAAATTTTTTTATGATCGGTTGATGCGACTGCAAGTTGCGGTTGCTGCCTGTAGGCCGATCGATAGCATGCTGTGAGCGCGGCTGCTTGCGCAAGCTACCGTTTTTTCCCCTAGCCCTGATCTGTAGACATCAAAAATCGGATTGGAATTGCGCTTCACGTGGCCGGGCTTTACCTGAAGAAACCCCTAACATTACAAACCAAAACAGTCAAGGACCTAATATAACTATGATCCTCACTGTCAATGTAGTTAACGTCAATAGCTGTTAAGCAGTGCTTCGTAGCCTAGATGGAACTGCATTCCAAAATTGTTTGGCAGCCCTTCGAGATAGTCTTGACGACGAGGGGTAAAAGATCATTGTTATGGACAACGTTCGTTTCCACCATTCGATTCAAGAATTATGTGACACGTTTCAATACGAGGTACACTTCTGAACAAGGCATTCGCCTTTCCTGCACCCCTGCTAGGAGGTCTTCTCGCAAATGTAATCTTATGTGAAAAGGGATGCTCTAATTCAAGGAAGAGAAGATCTACTTGAAAGAATGAAGAATGCTTCTCAACTTTTAAGGTAAATAACTTGGAAAGTTAAGGTGACGAAACAAGTTAACACAATTTTGCAGTTCTCCGTTCTATTTAGCACCAAATTTTAGCTCGCTGCAGTGTCTTTCGAAAAATAAACTAGAATAGCCATTCAAAAAATTAGAGGAGTGGTCGTGTATTACGCTTACACACATTAAATTCGCTCCGAGGTGCAACGAGATGCACTTCGTGAATGATTTTTCCCCCTCGGACCAGCTGCCCACGGACCCAATCCAAATCCTCCTTAGTACCGTCCTTGTTATGAACAGCGTCGTAGAGTGGGGTGTGTTCCACGGACGCATATCTATCCATTAGGTTTTTGCACCACACCGTCCGAGTAAATATTGGTAAATCAAAGACATGAGAGAAGAATACACCGGAAAAAAAGATTATCACAGCCGTAATTTTGCAGCAAAACAGAAAATGTGCTTCTTGGCGTCGGAACCCAATACTTGTTGAATGGTCTGAGCAGCAGTGGGAACACATCAGTTTTTGCATACCTATAAAACTTACCATAAGACCATCCAAGTTTGCTTAGATGTGTCTCACTTGAGGAGTAGTAACAAATGTCCACGAAAGGCCAGCCGTTGCCCTTGCTACTCAGTATGCGACTGCCGTTTACGTCCTGAGATGAATTGCTCGGCTCAATTAACTTTGAAAAGTCGTGTTGGCAAACGATCGTTTTCGGTCATTCATCGTCAGGCCAGTACATGACATGGGGAATAAAATAGGTCAATTAATTACTGCGATTATGTAATCATCAGGTTAGGGAAAGGGGGAGGGGGAGGTGGAGGAAAAGGGTGAGGGTAATTAAGCAGCTGAGTTTTCCCTCGTCTCCTGAACGCGGGCGCCTGCGCGGGTTGGACGCTGGTGCCATGCCCAGATGAGACAGGGGGGATGTTCTCGCGGTCTGCGGTTTGAGTTCTGTATGTCAGCCGCGCAGCTTGCATTTGACTATTCTCCGTAGATTCGTCTTCTTTGGCTACAGTAGGTGTTGGGTTTCCGCATGAAGTTGGCCAAGGGAAGCCGATGGCTTGAACCAGCGCCTTTTGATAGCATAGAATGGGTTTTGCTAGCCGGATTGCCACTGCTTCTGCTGTGGCTAACACCCGTTTGCACAGGCCTTTGGAGAAGTGCGTTGGCGTGCGGTAAATGACCCGAAAGGCTTCACTCGCGTCCACTTGGTGGTTTGTATCAATTAGGTGGGCGAGGATTGAGCTTGAGGTCGGTCTATTCTCCCCTCTGCTGAGCCAAGCTGGTATGTGCTCGCGCATTCTCTTCTCCAGACGTCGCGTTGTTCGGCCAATATAGCCCGCTCCACAGGAACAGGTGAACGAATAGATTCACATAGATGTGGCCTGAATTGGTAGTCTGTCCTTACCTCCCATTCGTAGAAGGGGAGAGTTAGTGAAGAGTTTGCGGACGGGAAGGCATTCATAACCGCTGTCCTCAGGCGCCTTCTTACTAGTTCACTCGTTGCGTCTCCAATAAACGGCAGTCTTATAAACAGATCTTTCTTTTTCGCCGTTGCAATTGCGACCTTTGGGGCACGTTCCTTGATGTTCTGAAGGATGAACCGTTCCGGATAACCGTTTTCTTGGAGTGTGTCCTTTAGTTGCTGCAATTCTACTTCCACTATTTCAGGAGAGCAGATACGGCGTATTCTGGCTGCCATTCCCTCGACTTAGTTCCGTTTGACGTTAAGGGGGATGAAGATGTGAAAATTAACGTATTGCCCAGTCCAGGTTTTCTTTCTAAATAGTCGGCGTTGAATCGAGCCATCTTCTTGTCTGTGTAAGAGGACGTCTAGGAAAGCGAGTTCCTCGTTCGCCTCTGTTTCCACTGTATATGTGAGTGCTGTGTGGGCGGTATTAAATTTTTGGACTAGACCATCGATATCAGCGGTCTTCTTTTTCAAGCAAAAGATGTCGTCCACGTATCGACCATAGAACTTAAGGTCATTGATAGTGTCTTTGAGCTTCGTTTCCTCGATCTTGCCCATGAAGACATTTGCCAGGAATGGTCCAAGTGGTGAGCCCATGGCCACTCCGTCAATTTGCCTATATAACCGGCCATTACAGATAAACTGTACATTTTGTGTACAGCCTGTCAGTAGATCTTTCAGCCTCTCCACTGTCATCCCTATCTGGAAGTGTGTTTCCCGTATGAAGTCGCATAGATATTCTATGGTTTCAACTACCGGGACGTTGGTGAACAGTGAGGATACATCTAATGACAGCATCATCGTTTCGCCAATATTAGTATCCTTGACAGCCTCCACGAATTCAAACGTATCTTTCAGGCTTCTTGGGTACAAGTGGCTCTGAAGTGGTTTTAACTTTTCGGCAAGCCATTTTGCCACGGCGTGGTACGGTGAGTTTCTCATGTCCAAGATCGGACAGAGTGGCACACCTTGTTTATGGATTTTCAGGAGGCCATATATTCTTGGTATTTTAGTACCAACCGGCCTTAGTTCCTCCAGCTCCTTGTCTGATAAACGTCCATCTTTGTGCAGCTCTTTCAATTAAATTTGCGTAAATTCTGTCCTTGATTTCATCCTCATAAAGAAGGATTTCGGGTGCCAGTTTGTGAATCTTTTTCCTTAGCGCTGTTCTAACCTCCATGTCAACGAGAACATCAATGTCATCATCCCAGGGGATCATGTCATTTTGTCGATATGAGCCGAGCAGAGTGCCACCGTAGAGCATCCATCGGTCACTGAAACCGAGTTCCTCCATCGCAGTTATGTAAATACCGAACAGTTTCCACAAGGTGCGCATCTGCCCACGACTTAATGTGGATTCCAGGGGCAATTGGTGACTTCCTGGCGCACCCATTGGAACTGGTAGAAATTCCCTCTGCGGCCAACTGATATTCTCTAGACTCGGAAGGCTTTGGCGTTTTACTTCTATGCGACCGCTGTCCACTACATAAATCTGGAATTCCACTTGGGAGGCTGTCCTGTTCAAAAGTTGGACACTGCGGCGTACATTTAGGAGCGTTGTTGAGGTTCGGAAAAATGATATGAAAGCATCAGGAGTACAAACGAAATGAAGATGACACAGAATTGAAACATCCGTCTGCGGTCCCTTGGACATGCAATGCTTATATTTTCCTTGTCCAGACTCTCTGAGAATCAAAAAAGAAAATGACCAGGTTATTAAAACACGTACTATACGCAGACTGAATATATCGAAGCAATCTGGGATTGCAAGAACGTCTAGCGAAGAGACGGTGATCGGTAATGTGATCCCGTGCATGGACATGTGAAGAGGAGCCGAAGCCACATGCTTACGAGATTAACTGCCTACATTATCCACCGAACGACAAAGGCAATCGGTCAGATATTAGTTATTTATACCGAACCTCATTGGATTTGAAGTGTTCGCGTAACAACTAATGCACGAACTTAAAAAGTAGAAATGATTGTAAGATCAGGAAATTCAGAACAAGTAGAATTAATGCAGAAAAAATTATGACACATTATCACCATAAACGTACAATGCTAATCAAGAGAGCAGGGAATAGAGTAACTTTCAGGAAAATGTGGGAACCCGCCGCGCTGGTGCTTTCGCCCTGCCAGGGCGTACACCTGTGCCTAGTCATCTACTCCGCGTGTTATCGACCCGCTCGCCGCTTCATAAGCGCATACACTCAAAGGTAATAGGTAATTTCGCCTCGTCTGATTAGCAGCAGACGATTGATTACTCTTCCACTACCTTGCGGGCAAAGCTTGACTGCAGCGAACACAACTTCGCAGAGGCATCCGCAGAGCACACGTATTAGCGGTTGGCGCACAACACAGGCTTTGTACTGTCAATTTTGCAGCAGTTAATTTTTATCCAACCAACACCGTCTTCCTTGACTTGTGATTTGTGGGAACCTTCTGTTTGTGGATGCTACAAGCTGCGACAAGAATGCATCCCGTGATGCAATCTCTTCCCGGCTCTACAATTCTTGCGAATCAAAAACATTCTGTCTCAGGCAGACAGGTGTGTCTCAAAATATTCTGGAAACTTCAGGATGCCGGCTTTTTAACGATCTTCTTTATGACCGCCAATAAAAATTATGTACCATTAAAAGTAACTACTTATTTACTATGCCTTTTTGTCCTTAATTTTGAGTGCAATTTTATATGTAGATATATTTATTGGAGAACATGCACGAAAAAACTATTTTTCGTACTCGTTTGGTTGAAAATTACGCCTTTTTTTAATTTTTTTGCTTAAAGAAAGGGTACCTTTCAGTTTTAAAAAAATGGTTGTTAATTGCCGAATAATTTTGAAACGTATTGACCGCTACACCGGAATTCAAGGTTTACGAACTGCGTAGTGTGTATATCCCCTTAAAGGAAAAGTACGTTTCCGCCTACAGCTTGAGGAAGATCTCACATATTTATCATGAAATGCTGCAATAGATATGGAAAATGCTTGATGCATTACAGGCAGCATTAAAAACTTGACACATACGGTTTTCTATAAATGAACACCTGAAAATTGTAAAAAACCTCATTATTACAAACTTTTATATTTTCCATAAAATATATTTCAATTCAAAAAGGCAGTTAAAATAAATGACAAAAGGGCAAAATACTTAAGTATTTACTTTTTATGGTACATACTTTTTCTTGGTGGTCAGAAAGAAGCTCGTTAAAAAGTCGGCATCCTGAATTCACCTAAGTATTTTGAGATGAGGCTGCACGATCATCTTTTTTAAAACAATACGTAATTTATACGTTTGAATCGAAAACGCATTTCAGAATTCTGGTTGACATTTCTTTTCATTTCGGCATGCCGTGAATGTTACCAGAGGGATCTAGCTGCAGTGGTTCATTTTAGTCATGCAAGGTCACGATCGATTTATGTTATTGATTGAGTTGGGTCTTTTTCTTAAAAAAACTGCCTGTTAAACGGTCTATGGTTTGGGCTTTTATGTCATTTGCGAAGGACTGATAACCACTTGTAAACTGAAATTAACGCATGCACGAAACGCCGGACTTCAGAAGATGCATCTACAGGGTGCCCCACGAAAAACCCCTAAATGTATGATAATGTTTATGCTGCTATAAAAATAAAAAATAATGATAACAATTATAACTAACAACTTTATTGTGTAATTAACAAACTGCTACCTAATAACAAGTCACAGATACCGCTCAAAATGCTGTCCATTAACTGCAGAACAGCGACGTAAGCGATCCATCCAGCTCTGAGCTGCTCGACGAATGACATGAAGAGGGATGTTGTTCCATGTGTCCATCAACACATGTTTTATTGATTCAATATCAGTGATTCCTACTCTTCGTCTCTGAACCTCCTGTAAGAGTACACTCCAAATGCAAAAGTCCATTGCATTCAGGTCAGGGCTCTTGGATGGCCATTGCTGGGGTGTGATGAAATCTGGAGTGTTAACTCGGAGCCAGGCGACAGTGTCATTGGCAGTGTGTGGCTTTGCACCACCTTGCTGTTACGTCCAGGGTTCTCCCTGCATTACTTGATCAATATCTGTAAACATCTGCGGGCACATCTCCTCTCTGTAAACAACTTGATTTACAGTTTTTTCGTTCTCCGACTCGGTGCAACACCTTCCTGCCCAGCAGCATCTCCTTCAATAAAATAGAGGTCTGTTTTGCCTTGCCAGGAAACAGCACCATAGCACATGATAGATTTTTGCTGCTTGTCTATCTCCACCAGCAAATCTTCATCAAGAATATCAGTTTTGACTTCCACTCCACGATATATGCGTTCATTTTGCCTATTCAGTGGTGCAGACAAGCAGAATGATAATTCATCTGAGAACCACACTTGTTCCCATTTTCTCCTTCACCGAAGCGCTGAAGCATGGCATCACACTTTGTCTTTCGAGCTTGCTGGTGTGCTTCAGTTAAAAAATGGCATTGAATACGTCGAAAACATTTTAAATTGGATTTTGCAATTGTTCTGTGCACATACCCTTTTGAAAATCCCAGTTCTTTACAAATTTCACGTTGACTTGAATGTCTTCTGTGATGATCTGGTGGAGTTACGGCAAGTTCCAAGACTGCTCGCCTTGTTGGGGAATCGTGCCTACAAGAAGTGCCACTACCAGGCTTACGCACCTTTGCTACAGGTGATCCACCTTGTTTGAATGCGGCCGCGACACCTCTAAACTGGTCAGTTGTAATGGCACCAAAAAATTTAGGCAAAATGTTCCGACATTTCTGCAACCCCCATGTTGGATGTTCTTTCCGGAATAGGACGATGACCTCGCGCTGGAAATTGCTTAGCTGTGGCATGGGTCTACATATCTTTCCAGAATATTCCTGGCATATGGTGCGCAGGTGGTCATTTAAAAACCTTCTCCTCTGCGACCACCACCCACGTTGTGTGGGTGCTCCTCACCATTGAGCGGAACATGGCGTGGGCGACATGAATGCGGGTGCGAACCAACGGGGGCGGCTTCACTTCGGATGTGGCCCAGGTGTGCTGTTTTCTCCGCCATCGATCGTGAGGGCATGAAAGGTCCGGCCGCCGTAACAATCACAAACATAGGGGTTTTTTGTGGGGCACCCTGTAGCTTAATAACGGAAAAATGTATATGGATTTCCAGTCTCTATAGAGGGATTGGCAAACTGAGTACGCGAAAAGTTAAATTCCCAATTAAGCTCCTTGCGCCAGTGAAATGACTACCGCTTCTCCCATCGTTTCTTATACTTTAACTGCTGTCGTTGGAAAATATTTTGGTTAGGCAAGTACAGATAGTAAACGTCTTACAAATGTTCCTGTCCTTGTTACGGTCAAGAGGGCCAATGCTTGGCATAGAACACAAATTAACAGAACTACAAGGCACTCAGAGTTTAGTGTGCCATAAAAACGTAACTAACATGAACTAATCTTTGTAGCCGCACAAACCGCTGACCAGCGGTTTGGTTTCCCGGATAGTTGAGATAATTCCTATTACCCTCTTGATAGATTGATTGTCAACTCCTTCGAAAAGCTGAGGGGCTCACGCTATTAAATTGCCCAAATTGATAGCCTCAGAGAGAATATAGCACCAAAACCAAATGCGGTTACGTGACTGTGCTCCTCTGTGCACTTCAGAGACTGCCAATCATATGTGTCTTAGACTGCTTCTAGCCAAATAGTTGAGCAAGCGCCCGGTGACTCCCTTTCCCAACAGGTTTATCCATCCACGCCCGTAGCACGCTAGCAGACAGACGCGCGTGCAGTGCCCTAACCGGCCGCGTGTCCAGGCTTTAGAACACCTATGAGCTTCTGTATGCAATCAACAAGTCCTACTGGTCTTACCACTCCTCTTCATTTGCGCGACTGAGCATAATAACTGTAGTGCTCTGAGCACACTCACGGCTTCGACTCTTACAAGAAGGCCTTATAACTATTGTTCTTTTGTATTTCATACGTTCGCACAATTTGCCACAGTACAGTCCAATGGTCAAGAGAAACTAA
>JAYGXS010001269.1:0-14862 GCA_036362985.1 Ligula intestinalis
TTGAGGAGGTTGAAATTCTCGCAAGAGGTGACAATCGCGTTAGCCGAGAATTACTTGAATCATGGTTCACAGGTCGCCAATCCACAAATACGTGGAACGATTTGCCTAACCCATATTCGGTGCTGAGGCTCAATTTGGTCAAAGCAAGTCTCCAATTGAAAAAGAAACAGGCCACCGCATCGTATTACGTCACTAACGGTGAACCGGATGGCCTGACAAATATTACGCCCGAGTCTATTATGCGTGATGAAAGTTCAGAAGGTCATAACACCCACACTGGCCATCAAGCAAGCCGTAATCGCAAGAGAAGGCAATTATCGTTAAATATCATTATCCTTTTGTAGTAACGACTGTTTTCTATAAATACTCCAAATTCCTGTACACGTGTCAGCTGTTTCTGCTATTGCTTTCTGCTAACCTCTCTGACGAAGAAACCACGACGGATGTTGAAACGTCAAACCCAAGCCCAGCACGCGGGATAAAAGTTTAGAAGGTCATGACACCCACACTGGCCATCAAGCAATAAGTATACAATTTGACAATTATTTCCGTAAGTTTTGGGGAGGGGGGCTGAGGTTATGCCGTAGCATAGCGACGGTAGCACATGAATACTACAAATTCGTATGCATGAATCACCCGTTTCCGCCATTGCTTCCGATCAATGGAACGTCAAGCGAATACAATTCTAAATTCAGCAATCACCACTGCATAGCATTATTATTTTCAGACTCTCAACTTAATCGCCTCGAAGGCAAGGAGAGACTGCCGCTCCTGACCTCTGCAATGTTCACCTGCGCCCTTAAATACCCATATGAGGCAACTAATGTTGGTCGAACAAGTTGGCGACCATCCAAGCGCATGTGAGAACACAATACTGCTTGGCTAAGCCGAGGTGAGGTAAATTCAGTATCTAGAGCGGGTTTGACTAACTTGTTTGACAACGGTTATCGAGTAGACGTACACGAAGCGTTTCGATTCATTTATAAACTGCCGGCGAAAAATTTAAAGTTCCTGCATCAGCAAATACTTGTGATGGCATAGGAAGTCACCATATGGTTCAATAACCTGATCTAATGCGCAAAAGGCGTTTGTACAGGCACTATTGCTACTGTGACCAAATGCACACGCATTATATGTCCACACGCGTCCTAAATCCCCTCCCCCCCCCACGAGACTGTGACGAGACGGCGACAGCAAGCGTCCGCAGGCCGCTCACGCCATCGGGAGACAATGACATCTTGCGTCTTCACGCCTTCCGACGAAACACGAGACAAGGACGACGGGTGACGTTATTTAATTGTTGGACCCCTTCTACCCTCCCCCATCCCCTCCTCTTGTCCCTATTTCCGACTAGGATCTGTCCCCTTCGATGCCAAAACGTCTCTTCTACCTCTCTTTCTATATACTCCTGACTGTTTGCTTGAATTTTGTCAAATCTACCCCTAGCCCCTGAATTGTTGTATTCGTCTGAGAATTAACTTATCGCACACGTTTGTTCGCCTAGCTTGACTTCCTGCACAGTGGAGGACGTATATTCTCATGCAGTGTAAACCAAAGCCAAAATGCATCTTATATTAAGAATTCTGATGTTGTTGAAATGCGAATAAATCTTTCAACTGTGTACGTCGAATAAAGTCAACCAACGTTTATCAAACGCACAACTACCGACAGGGTCTTGTTGTTCGGATGGTGAAAGTTTCAATCCTGCCCTTGTTGTCCTATGTTGCAGTGATCCAAAAATTAATCAAACTTATGAGGAATATCTTTGATTGCTGCTTGACGACGGATAAAAAAACGAGGATTGGCTCTTCCAACCGCTCTTGCACCAGCGTCGGTGATGCCGTCTTTGGCTCTGGGGTGAGCTTAAAGGATTTACTTGAACGAGTACGTCATTTTACCTCATATAATACCTGCCTTTTAACGGCAGTGAAGGAGGTTTTGTGGTATGCTGTGTAAACTGAAGCTCAAATAACCTTTTGTTAAGAATTCTGATGCTGTTGAAAATGCTAAGATTTTTGTAAACGTGTGTGTCACTTGGTGCTGGGTAGGCGAGTAATCTCTCCGAATGCGGCGGTTGCACTTCGAATGCAAACTTGACGTTAGCAAAGTGAGCAGCACTAATTAATCTATCACGAAAACAGCGCAGCCTACGCACAAATGCCTGTGACTGCTTTCATCTCTTATACGGACCGTAAACATGCCGGTCTCCAGGTCTGTTGAGAAGATTCATTTTCGCTTTCTTCACACAAAACGCTTATACAAAACTTTTTTTTCTTAGTTGGCACGCATAACATTTAGGAAGGACTGGTAATATTGAATATAAGAGAGGGAATTTGAAAGCTCCTGTAGTCCATGTAACCTTGGTTGCCTGAAAAAAAGCAGCAGAGTCATGTCTTTTCCGGCCAATGAACACATGCGAATTCATCTTTTTCATGAGTTTATATCCCTGGATAGTATTTAGCAAATAAAGAGCAGATAAGTATGTGGGATACGATGTGGTCCGGCCAGATAATATGCGACTGAGCGTATCCCGACATTTATAAGCTAGTAGACATGTGGTTATTCACTCCACATAGGCGAGCTTGTCCGAAAACCCACCGCTGCTACAGCGCACGTCTGCCCTGAATGCGACCTCTGCAACAGCCAATCATAGATCTGAAAAGGCTGGTCTCTCCCGCCGGCGAATAGGACGCATGCACGCCTTGATCGATGCAGTCTGTCCGGTCAAGTGCCTTTAAGACAACCAGACAATGACCGTTCCCGATGCCGCTTGCATGACTGCTGCTAAAACCGCACTGGGACCGCAGCTGGCTCTTCTACTGGTCGTAGGCTCACCAAGTCAAACCTCTGTTCATCTATTCTTCTTTCCCTTGTGTACACAATATGCTCTTCCAGCTACTCTGCCCTAAACCGACTTTTCCTCTATTAAACAACCATGTTCTGAAGATCGCGGTTGCTGGGTTTAACTCACTTAACCCCCTGCGATAGATGTGCTAAGGCGTGAAAGGTCAGATTGTTATGGATAATTTAATAAGAGGTAACAAGTGTAGAATGTAAGTAATATGCAAGTGACTCCCAGACATGTGTAGTCCAGCCATGAATGGGCCGGAGTCCAGTAGCGCAGTCCGGCAAGTAGATCACTTGGTCCGGAAAACTACAACAGAACAGTAGGTCGTCGGTTCCGGGAGTGATCGATCGTAAACAACTCCCCACAGTAAGCTCCTGACCTTGAGAAAGCCAGACAGGGAGTAACCTTGAACGGAGATGTTGACTCTCGTGTCTTGCGCACGCGTGGTGGTCAAGCCAGACATGACCTGTACCCGCAGCGTATGAGGAAAGTATGACTAAGAATAAGGGGTCGCTACAAGTGCCTTGAACACAGCTTTAGCATCGTTCACCTTTCTTCCTTCATTTACCCTGCACATCTCTTCTGTCCAAGAACATAAGAAAATCGATGAGTGAAAAATCTTCAAGGACACGCCAAGAGAAGCAATTTCTTTAATGCAGTGCATCTAAACATGCCACATGGTAAACGAAACAGACCAACTGGGGATTTGACCTGGACGGGCTAGGCCACGGATTGAGAGACTGTTTTGGTGGAACGCCTATCTACCGACTTCTCTACACCCGATCGCGCTTTCAAAATCTTGCACTCTGAGAAGAAGCAGTGGTGATCGCTTGGACGGTAGTTTAATTCGCCTGACGTTTCGAAATCGGTCGAGAATCCAGAATCAGATACAATAGTGGAAACTTGCTGTTCAAACACAGGATACAGTCATTATAAATGCAAACCTTTAACAATTGACGGCTCCTCCTGTCGACGACAGTTAGCGACTTGTTGGCCTCAGCAAGTGCTGGACCCTCTCTTATTCTGCCTGCTTTTCAGTAATGTTACCAATTTATTTCAGGAGAGAAGGCCCTTTACTTATGCTGACGATAGTAGAGCAGTCTATCAATACAAACTGGAAGACCACACCATCTTGCTTGAACTCGTCAAAAATTACCTTCGGGTCTTTGCCCAGTCGTGCATCCCATTTCTTGTTACAAATGCGTCGTTATGGTTGTCGGTGACTATCGTCAGCTTCAAATAAACATAGACGTTTTCGAACTAAATATGCCTGAGTTACCGCAGAAATGGGCATATCTCCGTTTCATCAACGTTGCGCGACATGGCTAGTCTCCTCTTTGTTCAAATGCCTTATGCAAGCAAAAGATTGGGTTGGCTATTCGCATAACAACTGTATCTGCCATTGAAAGTAGAAACTGTTGCAGGATAAACTGGCTCGTATGAACCAGCGCATTTTATGAATGACTCAGATGGAAGGCCTCAGGTCTACTCAGAACCATATGTCAACAAAGTGAGCCGAAATGGCGCTAGAGATGAAATTTTCTGTGCCGTCAGTTAGTCAAGTAGCATGGTGCTGTGACGTAGACTAGCTATTTTGCCACTATGGCCTGCCCGTAAGATCAGGTGAAGTTGTATATGCACAATAAAGAGGTCTGCAAGTGCAGCTGACATTGTGTTTGTGAAAATTTGTCTTGTCTTATTGGCGGCTAACGTAGGGTTTATACAAATGTTAACCGATAAGCGTCCATTTTTCCATCTGGTCCGCACAAAGTTAGTCTAAATATCAATCCACGAATAGCATTTCTTTATAACTGGACTCGTTTGCTCGTTCTCTATTCTGCCCTTGAAAACGTCAGTTGGCAAAAGTCTAAGGGGTGATTCCATCGCCATGGTATCGATCTGGCGGTAGAACTTACCATCGAATCCGAAAAGTACATTTATTGTTCAGCGAAAGATCAATTACTTTAAATAGCCGAGCGGTAGGACGTTTACTAAATCCTACTTCATAATCAGAAGAAATAATGGCGTTCACCAGGAGAGGTTTATTGTTAGTCTGACGATTCGAGTAGTTTGCTCGTATACCCATCTTCAGAGAATGAGGTATGAATTTGAAAATAGGCATCCCAAGTGCTGTTATCCCCCTAACGAATCGAGCAAGAATGTATTGTTCTAGCCTTGAACTCCACCAAACCGAATTAAACTATCTGTTCTAATGGTTTTCAAAAGAGAGTTCGTGCGTCAAAGCATGAGATGAAAACAGTTTAAACAAAAAGAAAAGGAACTAGATTGCTCCGATCAAGCGCCGAATCCAAGAATTTGGCGAGCACTAGAGGGAGTACCAGATCCAAGTGGCGCACAAACCAACGACAACACTTTGAAATCAGCTTGTGCACACTAAGGATAGGATTGGCTGTTTGAACAGAAAAGAGCTCATTTATAAAATGCCTTGTGGCAACTGCGGTGCAATTTATTACGGCCAAACAGGAAGGTCTGCTCTACACGCATACATAAACATCAATTAGCGGAAAATAGGCGCGACCAGCTATCCGAAGTCGCAATGCATTCACTTGAAAGTGGGCACAAATTCGCGTGGGACCAAACACGCAAAGTAGGTTCCTGCCCATATAAGAAAGGCCGATAATTTTAGGAGGTCATTCACTCTGATAATTTCCTGCATCAACAGGTACGATGATTTGAATTCAATGTATACTAATCTCAAAAAGCTAGGAAAAAGCGCCAACCACCGAAACATACTATTGACGATGGATGACGAATAACTATCCTTTCTTGGCACGTTTAAAAATGCGCACTGCTCTTAACACATTTCCATCACGTCCGAAGACGACCTGGTGTGCCAGCGTCGAAAATTTACATTAAACTTTCTTCCTGTTTCCCAAAATAATCTTTTCTAGATAATGAAGTCTCTGGCTCATGGTTCTTGTCTTTATGTCGCCTTTCTTCCGTGTGCGTGTTCTGCCACTCTCGACTGAATCGCTGTGTGTGTTTCACGCGTCTCGCCCTTGGCCTCCTCACTTGCCCTGTCTATCCCCATGCCGCGTGTGTTGGTTTTGCCGTCCTGTGCGTTCGCCCCGTCGCCCTCGTTGCGCCCCGGCTTATTTCAGGTATGAACACGTTGGCCATGGAGCCGGTTGGCGGCTGCGATTGTTCCGTTCCGTGACTGGCCCCTGATAAGACAGTTTCTGAAACATAGGGGACAGGCACATGTATGTGGCGATTTTCTCGGCTTCCTTAATTTGCCTTATTGTGTGATTATTATCTCGGCCCACAATTTCAACTGCGTCAAAGTTGAAGTGACGTCGCAGCTCTGCAGCAGGGATTGCTATCTCCGACTTTGGGTCTTACCTTCCTACAGCCAGCTTATGCTCATGCATTCGCGTTTGTAGCTATCGGCTAAACTGCAACCACTACAAATATGTACCAATGGGGAACTCAGAGGTAATTTACCTACATATCCCTCAATAAACTGATACTGATGCGATTTTACTACACATAATAATTAAGTAGTCATGTGCATTTACTCTTTTGGACTAACCGATGGCTACTTCCTTTTCGTCTGCAACTATTCAACACGGAAGCGTATAAGAAGTGCAGACGAAACACTTATATTGCGTGCTCAATTTTTGTGGAAACATGAAGAAGAAGATAGATCTTGAAATAGGTTTTACTGGAGGGCCTGAGAAAACGTAAATCAGACCAAGAGACGACTTTGCGCGTAACACATGAAGTAAACAACTTTGCCACTTGAGAATATACCTTACGGAATGTCTTCTTCAGGTCGCATTCAAAACAGCCCATTCCTACTAGGCTAACGTTTGCGTCCATATCAAGCGGCTAGCAAAGGAAGTATAGTTAACAGATAGTAAAAGATGGTAAAGCCGAAATTAAGCGAACCAGAGTGTGTATCAACAGCCTCTGGTTTCTGACGCTGTTGACGACAGCGAGGATCTAAACAGGGCGGAGATTATGCAAAGGGGTATTTAATAGTGAGGTTTGTTGTTGAGGCACCTCTTGGGCACCGTAAAAACCCTTGAAAAACAGGAAAAAACCCGAAACCAACCCTTTCCTTTGTAATTAATATTGGCTTTGTTTTAGTTGTATGCTTAGTCAATACTGTGCAAGATAAAGAGTTTGTTTTGAGTGTCAGACGCCTTTTACAATCAAAGCTATAAGCTAGCAGTGAATAAACACTTCTAAGTAGGTATTGATGTGACTTAGCCGGCAACGTCCATTTAAAGGATTCCATTGCGGAATTGCGAAAGGTTGGCACTGGTGTATGGCATTTTCAGTCAGCCTTTCCTGTTATAACCCAGACTTTTGCAGCAAACGGTTGCTTGCTAATGAGCTAATAATTCACTGTCAGTAAGTTGCAGAGTGGTTAGGGTTTTCTTAAGGAAGATACAAGTAGCAGGACAGAGATACCGCTACTAGCACGAACATCGCAATCACCTCCTCACTGCTTCGGCACCTTAAATTTCTGATAGATGACCTGCATGTAGTAAACAGTGATCGTCTTATTTGGCGAAGGATAGGCTAAGGGTAGTTTATTTGAAAGTGCAATTGCGTTTATTGAGGAGAACTGATGACATCTAACTCTGCCAGTCAGAACAATAATTAAAATAATATCGCGGTGACTAATGCGCCGACAAGGGCTTAACTATATCGGAGGAGTAAGGCAATTAAAGGTTTAATTATAATACAGAAAAGGAAAATGTACTTATATTAATCAAGAAGTTTTCTAAATACAATAAAATAAAAACGCATATTACAGTTTCTGAAGTATATTAAATTTTCTACCTTTATTCCTCATTCATAACTCCCTTTAACCACCGTTTTCAAATAATATGATTCTGGGACTAGGGATTAATGTGGTGTGATACCTAAAATGCTTTTGTCGAAAAACAAAAATAGCTTTTTCAACACTAGCGGACAAACACCCGAGGATGATTTTTAAGAATCGAATATGATGTTGGGGTCTGCCAGCTTGTACTGATAGAATAATTTGCAGCATAAACGAATGGGAACATGATTGACAGGTATGCGAAATAACGGAGGACGAAGCATACTGCGCTGAATAGCCTCGCACATAAACAACGAAGGTGTTGGTATGACCATCAGAAATTTAAACCCATTGTATGCGTGAGCCCAAGTGTGGGAATATTTAATGCATATGGGTTACGCCTATGATTTATCAAAAAAACTAACCTAGCAGATATTACAAAAACCACTCTAAAAAACCCTGTTGACTCAGATTCAGTATATTATAACTGATAGGCATGTAGTTTGGAACATTTTCTATACCTGTATGCGGAGGGAACGCAATTTTCATGTTGGTAGTAGCATCTAAACGTCTTTTTGCACGTAAATGCTTCAGCATCTGAGACGACTTCCTTATCTCAAGGTCTGATCGAAGTGCGGTCGTCCTCATCACGCTGGCTACTCGATTAATAACAACGCGTCTTGACGTTCGTTAAATGTTTTAAGTAAAAGAAAATTTTGGAAATGCTTCTTCAGTGGAAACCACGAAACATCCCTTACATTTTTTCCTTTCTGTCATATCTTACCTCCGACCTGAGGTTTTCTGAATGTGGATTTTTAAACTCCCGTCTGACAATAACTATCCACCAAGAACTGACCATGCTAATGGTGCCTGCCTTAATTGTTTTTTCCATGGTGGCTGATTTATGCTATTCCATTTCGTTTTATGAAACGTAAACGACTAGACAAAAAATCGTGGGGTGCCGTTCGATCTACCATCACGTAACTCGAGGATTCCAGAAACTCGTAGTCCGGGGTACGTACAGTATGGGAAACAAAGTCGTGCAAATGGCCGAAGTTTGAAAAATATTGAAAATCACTTGCGATCTGGCATAAGCATATGCAGGAGAACTTAACAATCACAATAACCAATGTTCGGCAAGCGTGTTATTTAAGAAGTACTTGTTCCTTGCTAATAAAACTTAAATTTTCTCGATATTCCCCAGGTTTTGTAAAATAAACAAAATCAAAAAAAGTTAGAGCAATATTTTGATATAATTTCTAAATTTCAATGATTTACCACTTCACTTTCTTTATGTAAAAAATAAATTTTCCCTGGTAAAAAGTGCTTTGAGGACATTTTTGTTACAAGACGGGAAGGTGGTAATAGGGGAAAGTATGGGTGGGGCATATCAGGGGAAGAGAGAGTGAAATAATTCCAAAAACTAAGAAAATAACGTAGGAACGCCTAAATTTGTTTTACTGAACAAAAATTGACTGAACAATTGGTTTTTTGAGTAAAAAAAGGGACAAATTCAGCGTGGAAACCAAGAAAATCGAGCAGCGAAAGGTAATTGCCATTATAATTACAGGTCTGAGCAGAAAGATACTGAGTACGCAACCATGGCAAATATTATGAGCTTATTTACCTTCCCACACAGCTTTGGAAGAACGCAAAACGCGGAAGCCAATTTTCGGGTAGAAACCCCGTCCACCAAACAGCCCACAGCAGGCACAGCCTTGCCTGCTAGTTAACCGACAAAGAAGGTAAGCCGAAAGACATCTGGGTGTACAGGAACAGAATAGAAGGGGAGGAATTGCGCGGCGAAAGGGGAGAGGGGCAAGTAGATGACCATCCAGAGGGTTACGGTCCACCTCGGTTAGTAAGCTTGGCCTACGTGGGGCGGAGTATTGAAGGATGAGTCTAAACTTGCACGCGTTTTATACTTTAGCCCGGACCACAGGTCACCGAGGTTTCTACGATTGAACCAACCGACACCAAACAATAGGCTTCTGCAAACCATCAATTCGGCCGAACTGGTGCCCTACCTCCACAGCAAAAGTTTCCTATCAACGGACTTACGATGCTCTTGTGGCGGACGCGTGTCCCTGCAGAAGTATGCGCAGAACGGAGACGGAACAATATTTAGGTGCGCTCTGTGCCTCAGCAAACAATCTGTGCGGACGAAATCTATATTTTATGGAAGCCAGTTAACGTTGCATAAGCTAGCAAGTATGTGCCTGGCGTTTGTTGCCGGCAGAACGGTACAGGAAGCGGGAGATGTCTGTGAAGTATCCCTAAAACCGGCCGTAAACTGGGTTGCAATTTGTAGGAATGTCTGTTCCAACACCCTGAACAGGGTAGCTTCGTCCATCGGTGGACCCGGCATTCGAGTGCAGGTGGACGAGTCGATGGTTACCCGCCGTAAGTACAACCGAGGGCGAAAAGTACGGCAATTGTGGGTTATCGGTATGTACGACACTGTCAAGAGAAGGGCAGTGTGCGAACAACTGAGCAGCCGCTCTGCGCCGTCCCTTTGCAGTGTCATATACCGGAGAGTGAAGCACGGCAGTGAAATCGTGACAGACTGTTGGAGCAGCTATAGTAAGCTGAAGACAATGGGGTATTCGCATTGCACGGTAAACCACACTGAGAACTTTGTGGACCCAATCACGGGCAAGCACACGCAAGCCATTGAGGCGTTTAGGAGTCGACTTAAACGGGGTCTGCGCCAAAGTGGACCTATTCCAGGAAGGTCCGGTTGGGCACACGTTGAGGAAATCTGATACCGAATGTGGTTTGCCTTCCGAAAGAATAAAGTGCCGGAAGCTTGGGATACTTCCTGCAGCCACATAGCTCATCTGTACCCCGTGAATATGACGGAAGGTATAGTTTTTTCCTAAGGCACCTAACCATTACCCAACAGAAGCGAAACTGTGCACCCGAAAACGACTGGTAAACAAAAACCTCAATCCGGAGACTTGCTGCCTCCTGCGGTTAGAGGAAATGAAGGACATGAACATGCAGGTAGATGGCGGAAACGAAGGCGAACCCAGCGGATCGGGTAAGAGTTTACTGCATGTAAAACTAGTCATAATATCAGATCATGAGGACGAAAAGGCGGTGCGGTTGGGCGGAACGCCTACGGTTTCCACAGACAAGGCAATACCCAGCAGTCGTAACACATGGGTCAGGAAGGTGGAGTGATGATGCTGGTGCGGACTTAGATAGCTCTCATGAAGGTGAGTTTCAGGAACGTTTGTCGTAATAGTTGCTTTGTTGCAGGTGCAATCGAGCAATGCGGCAGCCACTTAATGACCAGCAAAGCAAGCGAAGATCACCACGCATCGAAGGAAGACTGCGGCGGAAGCGACGAGAGAAACACCAAAAGTACCCGGCGGGGAAGGTAAAATGGATAACTTATGATTCAGCTCGTAACCTGTGCCGCAGCCAAAAGTGAACTGCGCAACGGCGCAACTGCAGGCGGGTGGCCGAAAGGAAAAAGAATGCAGATGCTGCCACAGGTAAGACAGCTAAGCGAAAGCTTAAGTATTTGTAGGCACCCGTGTGGAAGGAACGAACCAACCGAACCACCACATGCGGTCGAAGGGGAACGGCTAAAGGAAGGAGGACGTTTGTAAATATTTTTCTGTCAATGCTATTTTGTTTGAGTAAAAGGAAACACTGAATTATATGTTTTTGAGGTGTGGACGGGGAAATCGGACTTATTCTGTCGGCGTTTTTCGGAGGCTTAGTCCGCAGATTGTGAAAAGTGTAACCGAGGCGAACTGTTGTGGGAATCCTAAATGACGCGGAGCATAGGGACCGTAATTGAGACGGTAGAAGATCCCTAAGTATGGGACCGCAGAGTTAGTGGCCGCGGCTCAGTTAGTTGGGCGCAGCCGAAGCTATACCAAGAAACGACCGGGAACAAGAGATTCGACCGTACCCATTAACCGAAGAGTAAACTGCACTATTCACTCTTAAGTTAGTTGGTAAGTAGCCCAAGTTGAATCAGGGGTTCCGGCCGGAGTCCAAACGGGGTGCAGTTGGGAAGAGTGAGAGAAGTCGCGACCTTAGCCGGCTTGAGCCAAAGATCGGAGGCGGGACGTGAGTTGGGTATCTGGGCGGGAACTGCAGACGATCAGATGGTGGCAGGCATGCGGCGAGACGTAGCAGTCGGGACGACAGTAGGGCGTAGACGAGTCCATCCGGTGTTGATGCTGGCGAATGAGCATAAGTTAGACGCTGAGTTGCTGTGCCAGAGCACAATGAGTCACCCGGGGGTGGGGTGACGCCCCGAGGTAGCAATCGTCGATGGATGGTAACCCAGAAGGACTGGGGGGATGGAAGCAGGACCTTGGGTGCACTGGCTCACTTTGCTTGCAACCTCCCTCGCTTGGTTCGCGAAAGTGCAGAGATTCGGTCGGATTGTTCTACCGAAAAACGTACGGCATTCCTCACTCGTCCGCGTGGACGGTGAGGAATATACAAGTTTGTTGATCGTAGGGATCATGTCCGTTCCCGCTCAGGAGCACAATGGCTTCGAGAAAAACTGTTGTTACAAGGTAAAGTGGGTAAGAAGAACAGAGGCGGAGGGAAAACGGGAAGACGATTGAGGTACTTGGGAAATAAGGAAGAATGAGACAATGTGCGATACCGCACCAGGAGACGTCCTAGGTCAAGAGATTCGGTCAGATTGTCCTGCAGAAGACTTAACTGCACACCTCAGTCGTCCGCGTGGGAATAGACATGGTTGATGACTATGGGGTTAAGTCCGTTCCGGCTCAGGAAAACGTCTCCCAGAAAGCGGCCGACAAATGATAAAGTGAGAATAAAAGGCAGAGGCGGACGGCACACGTGATGACGATCGGGGAAATAGGTAAATTTGGAAGGATGAGTCAATGCGTGATGTCCCGTAGGAACTCTAGCCGGAATAACGTTAACCATGGTAAACGCGCGGACTGCTCCATTCACTCGTCCGCGTGGACGTGAAGGGGAGCCTGAAATGTGCCCGAGTCACGCGATCAGCAAATGTAAGCCACCCGAAGGCTATAGCGTAGCAAGCTAAGAAATGAGCACATGTCATGTGATCATGAGTCGTGCGATCAGAAACCGTAAGCCACTAACGATAGTAGTGTAGCACGCCAAGAAATGTTCCAAAGCAAAGTAGGAATATGATAATAATTAAGAATAACCATCTACTTTCAAAATGTAATAGACTTACTTTCACAGACTACACATTTTCCCACCCGTCCCAATTTTCGCGCGAAAATTTCCGACCCCTAGAGACAACCTCACCAACGAAAAATATATTTGCGACACATAACCAGTTGCACACGCAGAGAGATGAGAATTTCACTCTATCCTGTTGGCAAACTGGACTTTTTAGCCGGCGTATAGTCTTATTATCCGGCGGATTTCACCATGCAAAATTCCGTCCCAAGCTGACTTGGGCTTAATACGCGGCGACTACTGTTTTAAACCACAGATATATATATATATATATATATATAGATATAGATATATATTGCTGATTGAAGCGAAAATGCGTGTCCCCGGACATAAATGAGAAGAAGAGGCGATCTCGAGAATAATGGGCACAGTGTATGAACAAATCAAAGGGACTCCGATGGGTTCGCCGCTATCTGGTTTCCTTGCTGAGGCGGTTCTTCAAAAGTTAGAGACACTGGTGTTTACGAACCACAGACCAGTATTTTGGGCGCGGTACGTAGACGATACCTTCGTCGTCCTCAAGCGTGAAATGGTCTCTGAATTTCACACGATTCTGAACTCCATTTTTGCCGAGATGCAGTTTACAACAGAGGCTGAGAGCAACAATCAACTTGCGTTCCTAGACGTCCTGGTCCACCGCAAGACCGACGGGAGCCTAAAGACGACGGTTTGCCGAAAGGCAACCGACACACGTCAGGTACTCAGTTACCAAAGTAACCATCCGCTGAGCCACAAACGCAGCTGTGTGCGAACGCTTTACAAAAGAGCAGAAACACATTGCAACGAGGCAGGTGACAAAGCGGCTGAACTTAAATATCTTCGACAGATGTTCATCTCTAACGGTTACCCTCGCAGCTTCCTAGAACGCAGCAGACAACCGAAACGAGCTGCAAGACCGGCGGCCGAACAACCGAAATTGTGGAGAGCAATGCCATACATAGAGAATGTTTCTGAAGCAGTCGCTCGTCTGTTACAACCACTGGGTATCGGCATAGCCCACAGACCCGAGGCAACAATAAGACGACTGGTCATGAGACCGAAGGCCCCTCTGACCCGCGGAGAAACAGCAAACGTCGTCTATCGCATCCACTGTAGTTCCTGTGAGGCCAACTACATTGGGGAGACCGGAAAGCGACTTCAGACGCGTATGAGCGAGCACGCAAGGGCAGTCGACAGGATGGATCCACGCTCGTTGGTGGCGGAACATTGTTCGGCTCCTGGACACACCTTCGCTTTGATGACGCTGAAATTCTAGCCCGAGGTAGTGACCGGACAGCCAGAGAAACACTTGAAGCATGGCACACTGCACCAAATTCCATCAACCGCTGTACGATTCTCCCGGCGGCTTACCAGGCGTTACGCGTGCGGCTCAATCAACGAAATCACCGGCAGGAAGTCAGACGGATCGCAACGACTAGCAACCCCACACCGGGCCAGAATACAGGCGTCCGGGAACCCACCCCAGACACCAATGCAGCCGTCAGCGACGCCGCAGGCAACGTGAATCAACAAGACCTCCTGTCGGGCTTGAACGCAGTTGCACATGACAACAGTCTCTGCATAAACACTGATGGCGGGGTTCGATATTCCGCCGGCGGGACGAACACGGGAAAGTGCCAACGGGGGAAGCCAGCAGGACATGCGGCACCGACGCGATCGATGCAGACGCGAGCAATGACCGCTGGCAGGCGAACACTGCCCTCCCCCTCCGACGAGGTGACGGCGAGAAACCCTGATCAGCAGGACGATGACGGAGCTCCAGCCCCGCCCCCGCAGGGGATCTAGCGCCAATAGACGGAGAGCGAACGAGAAGTCAGTGGTAACACCTATAAAACACTGTGAGGCGTGTACAAACACCAACCTCCGACGATGCAAGCCTGTACGCTTTCGAAACGTCAGGATATTATACCCATTATTCCCGAGATCGCCTCTTCTTCTCATATATATATATATATATGGAAGGATAAGGTAAGGCGATCTCTGGGGGAGAATGTTTATTCGT
>JAYGXS010001270.1:0-14845 GCA_036362985.1 Ligula intestinalis
GCTTTCTTGCCTCTTTGCTAGTAAATGCATGCTTGAGGTAACCTTCATGTGTTTCCGATCATTCTTTCTGAAAATGCGGCGAAAGACTTAAGAAATTGCCACCGTATAATTTATGATCCTTCATAATCATGGTCGGGAGCTTTGGTGGGACAAATAAAAGTGTGATTAAAATCACGGTTCCTAGTGGGGCCTCGTAGCTCTGGTGGCTACAGCGTTGGCTATCCTAAACCCTGCTCCCTACCGTCTTGGGTCCCAATCGCACAGAGATCAACCAAGTAATTGTGAATCATGAATTTCAGTGATGAATAGTTGATACGATTTATTATTATTATTATTATTATTATAAGTATTATAATTATTATTAATATCCGACTAATCGCTTTCCACCCGAACTCACCGGTACCGTCTGGGAAGCAGTTATCGAGAAGCTAGCTCGCAAATTCTGGACTGTACTATTTTTGAGCTGCGATTTCTGACCATCAACAAATTGGGTTTAAACCTGTCCAAAAAAATTATGGCACAGCAGTTTTACAAAAAAATTTTTGCAATTTAAAAACGTCTCCTCGAGGTCATACTTACGTAAGAAAATGTGGAGCCCTATTTTGTGCATAGATGATTTCAAAAATGAAGAGTCCTGTGGAAATATGTCTATCTCTGAGTACATAAATAACGATCTCTTCCTGGAGTTCTTGCTCTAAGAATATATGTGCGGCGTTTTTAATCAGACTCTCATACACTGCACTTCTTTAGTTCAAGTAACATCGCAACGCTTCGCATGTAGACCGGGGAGTTAGTTGGCTCGTTTGTTATTTAACAGACGGAAATTTCAGATGACTGATCCTCTGAACAGGCATTTGTGAGGTTGGGCAATCAGGTTCTCCTGGGCGTTCCTCACCCAAAATCACAAACGTTTATCCGGTTTTTCGGATGATTCAGTTTGCACATGGGTTCCGCGAGCAGTGATAGACCGTTTAGCTGTTAGCAACAGTTTTTCCTTAACGGTTAGCGCTCAGTCATTAAAAAAAGGTATCCTGGATTGCCATTAGGTTGTAACAACTCTTTCTTGCGCATAGTGAACCCATTTATTTGCACTGCAATTACTGACCTTGATCCTTTGCCCTCCTAACTACAACAACACTGTCTTTGAAGACTGTTCCCGGGCCGCTACAGTTGTTCAAGGCACCTGTCTTCCCGACGGCACGCGGATGGATAAGATAATCACCAAACGACTGGTTGACTGTCAATGCAAGGTGAGCGAGCTGTTCCCCTGCCACACACTGTTTGCCATCCAACCCAGCGACTTGCATACTTATACATTATATTATTTTGTGAAAAGAAAGAAGATCTTCGGAAAATCGAGTTGTACTCGTGAATTTTCGAACAAGTATCACGTGTTCGTCGTCAGACTAAATTAAAAGTGAGGGCTGGGAATGTCGCACTAGATGTTTTGGAGGCAGAGGTTACGACGGACGGGGGAGGGAAGGGGGGATTGGGTGGAAGGGCTATGGTGACGTGACACCCGCGGCGATAGGTTGTGCTAGTGAGGGGAGGGGGGTGTTAGCGTTTGGACTATGGGCCACGTGTTCGGGGGAAGGGGGGGGGGCTGGTTAAGAGTCAGAGAAATTCCACTTGACCGGGCACAGAGAGCCAGTTATTGTTTCAGGCTGGTTAAGAGTCAGAGAAATTCAACTTGACCGAGCACAGAGAGCTAGTTGTTGTTTCAGGCTGTGTCCATATTAGTAGACCATGCAAGAAACCCCGTATAGTGCGAGTCAAGCTCTACGTGCTTGCTTATACTAGCCGGATTCGTGTGCAAAGCTTCAAGGAATTCTCTCGCTTGTCGCGTATTAGCCATTGCGATAACGTCGGTGGCATCCCAATTGAAGTGGTGATCACACTCAATGGAGTGCGCAAATACGAGTGATAAATAATTCCGTAGGCCAACTGCTGACTTGTGTTCCTTGATGCAAGTCTCAAGGCGTTGGCCTGTTTGGCCAATATAAACGCAATGGATACCAGCACATGGTATACGGTAAACGAGGTTTCTTAGTTGTTCCACAGGTAGGGCGCCCTTTACTCGACATAAGCTTGCGCGCAGTGAGCTTGCGGGCTTGTGGGCAACGGAGATGCCAAAGCTAATTAGTTGCCGAGAGATGGTTTCAGATACTACATTCATGTAGGGTAGTGAATAAAATTTCCGTGGTTGGGAGGGAGGTTTTGCGCTTGCCCCCGACGTCTAAGGCAATTCTTGACAAAGCTTGTCAGATATCCATGGGCTCGGAAAATTTTTACAAGTACGTTAGTTCTCTCTTGAGCAAATCATCGTTACTGCAATAACGGTGGGCCCGTTGGAAAAGAGTTCAAACAGCTTATTTTATGGGCCGCAGGGTTGTTACTTCTACAGTTAAGGATGATTTATGCAGCGGAGTCCTCTCGGTAGACGCTTGTTGCGAGTTGGCCATCTGTTGTATTCTGTCCTTTAGGATATCCAAATCAGATTCATTTACGTTCATCGATCATTGCTTTGCCGGTGCGAAGTTTTAGGGGATAGCCGCGCAAAGTGGGCGTGGTAGCTTGGGTAAAAAATAGCTGCGGAAAAAGCGAAAATCTAGGCCATCCATATCCTGGAAGGTAAGTGTAAGATGGCCTCGTAGTTGCCTGTAGGAACGGGGAACTCGTTTGAGGGTTGACCGTTTGCTTTCATAGGGAAGTGTTCCCAGACCTTTGGACAGTTTTACTGCTCTTCTCTGCAGCTTCTTATAGACGGTACAGTCTTGGACATTTCAAGGCCTCCATGCCTGCATAGCAAACTCTAGGTGCGGTAGAAAAAAGCATCCAAATATCTCGAAAAAGCTTTCTTTTTAAACCCCAAAAAGATTCGCCTAATCAGTTGCAATATTGATCTGGTTGACTTTGCCGCCATTGTGCAGTTCAGCGTTGGTTTGAGTGACAAAGTAATCCACCCGCACATGCCCCTCTAACTGACAATTCGTTGCAGCGGTATACTATTTAGAAAGTATACTTTTGGACCGAATGCTGTAAAACTGCCAATTTTAACAAAAGTGCACTGACTTAAGTCCTCCAACTTGTTCCTGCTAATTTTCAGATGTTATTTAGCTGCCGTATTTTGGACAACTTTCCACAATTCCATATCGTCTGCGAGCAGAGTGAGGTCAGAGCCTAGGTCCGTGACACAGTCATTGGTAAAAACAACGAATAATATGGGACCTAGAACTGAGCTCTGTGGAACACCACTTACTACAGGTACGCCTGAGGACGGCTGGCGCCTGACTTGTGCTGTTTGCGGCCGTCCATTCAAAAAGTTTTTGATCCATAGAACGAGCTTCCCACAAACTCCTGTGCTGTGCAGTTTATCCAGGAGGCGTTGGTGGAGGACGCTGTCGAAAGCTTCGTTGAATTCAATATAGATGGCATGCACCATTTTGCCTTCTTCACGTGCTTTGGTCCAGCAGTTAAGTGAGAGGAGCAGGTTCATTAGACAGGACCAATGGCTACAGAAGTCGTGTTGGGCATCAGATGGGAGATAGTTCTGATCGAAGAATTGCACCAAAATCTTATTTATGATTTTTTTCCATCAGGTAAGACTCACTGGCTTGTAATTAAAAAACGCTTGGCTTCCACCCTCAAATGGTGGCAGGATCGTAGCAATCTTCCAATCAGAGGGTAGGCAACCAGTAGAAAATGACACCTGAAATAATAAAGGTAGCGGCTTAGTCATTTTAGAAGCTAGTGTGGCGGACGGCAAAAATGTCTGCCCCCCCCCCCCCTTCATTCTGCAATGCCCGCGCCCACAACGTCATTTGTATTCGCACGCGGCTGTTCCCATTCGTTGAATTGAAGACCACTTGACCGCTATTCAGTTCCACCCTTAAATGCGCGCACATGCACGTATATGCATGCTCAGCTAGTCGCGGTTTCTCAAGTGCCACTTAGTTAGTCAGTATATGTGAGGAAAAAATAGGCTTGCACCTTTGAACTCCCTATTTGTCATATCAGAATCTCAAGAAGTAGAAACAATGTTTACAAGTTTTCAGTCAGTCGTTTACATTTTTTTCCCACGAGCAACGTTTTTTCGCCTTAAAATCTATCAACTCGTAATCAGACATATACAGTTTCCGAGAAATACGCAAGGAGTGTTTTTAATGTTTGCTTTTTGGTCCTACCTAATGGCTCGTGTCATTTGGCATCGCCAATGTATGATATTTACGTATAGGATTACATTACACGCGATGAGTGAGTAGTCGTGAATGTTTAGTATTTTCTACTAGATGACGACTGCTCATGTTTCGCTTGCAATCATTTAAACGACCACTGTTCCAGTTTGTCTTCAAATCGATGCATTTTTCATTCGATGTATAAGTAGTAGGAAGCTCAAAGGTGTTTGCCATCTTCAACTTAATAAAACTGAACTGAACTGAATATTGCTTGTTACCGAAACACACAGAGCAAATCCAGGAAGCGCTTTTCTGCCTCATTGGGCATCATCAGCTGGTGGTAGCTCAATTCCAATGTAGCAGCGGAAATTGCCACCACACCCGAGTTTCGAAATCGCGTCTCTTCGGCCAGAGGCGAACGCTCTAACTTTTGAGCCACGGGTCCGCCGTGTTTTCGGTTTGTGATCGGAACTATATAGAAGGGGGTAATTGTACACCGATCTGTTTCAGGATGTACCCATCCTGGTTGATGCCTCTTTTTTTGCGAGTTAATTTTAACCCCTAATTTGTATGTGTTCAAGGCAAAATAGTTAAGTTACTTGCTAACTTTTAGTAACAATGGTATTTACCAAGGAACACAGAGCACGCAGATGGCAATTTCTGCTGCTTCACTGGTGTTGAGCTACAACCAGCTGATGACGCCCAATGAGGCAAAAAAGTGCTTCCTGGATGTGCTCTGCGTTTGTTGGTAGATACCATTGTTACTAAAACTTAGCGAGTAACATAAATATTTTGCCTTAAACGCATACAATTTGGGGTTCCAATTAGCTTGCAAATCAAGGCATCAACCAAGAAGGGTACATCCTGAAACAGATCAGTGTAAAATTACCAACTACTGAACTGAATATGCTTAATAATATGCAATTTATGTTCATGAACAACTTATATATTTAGACTATTCAGGGCACGTTTTAAATAATACCAGATCTGCTTTATTTTATCAGGAGCTGGAAACACTACCGAGCAGCTTGGAGAGGTGGCTTACCATTCTAGATTTATTCTTTTGTAACAAAATGATCAAAACATGTATGCATATGTTTATCATTACCTATCTTACGCGTATTTTAGTAAAGTGTGTTAAGGGAATATTTTAATGCTTTCAGTTCACCGAGCCTCCTTAATGGCAATCCATTTACACTCATAGACATGTGGGATACGATAAGGTCCAGCCAGAAAATAGGCGATCTAACGTATCCCAACATGTATTAGCTAGTGGGATAGGGTAATACATGAAGTTTGAAATTGTTTGCGAATTTCAAGTCTCTCGAGCTTACGTGTTTTTAGTCTCTATCTCAGTATAGAAGACACGCTTCTTGGAAATTATTCAAGAATTGACTATATATTTCCAAAGTTTGGAATTTTCTATGTGGAAATCTGAATTCGGTCGCTCTGAAAAATTCCTCCGCTGTGAATTATTTCCAAAGTTTGGAACTTGCTTCTTGGACGTGTCGATTTTGTAAAAAACTACTCTGTGCCACAAAAATCTGCATATCTCCGAATTTCACACCGAGGCTGAGTCCTTATATCACTGTGTTGTTATATACCCTTATCCTAATATTGTCATAATATTTAGGATAAATGTGACTCTCACGTTAGGATAAAAGTGACTCTCACGTTATTCCTAAGGAAATTTTTTAACCAAACACATTTCATTGTATCTGTCAGGAACTCAATATTGTACTCTGACTTGCTGTAACCTGCTTGTCTCAGTAAACTTGCACTATCTGGCCAATCGATCTTCTCTCCGCCTCACTCCTACGGGCTCTTTGATTTGGCTTCCGACTTAATTGGCAGTATCACACGCAGGTCGCAACACAAAAAAATCTTTCATAACATGGAGACTTTAGATGCTACAAGTCCGTTAGCACGAAACGTTTCGCCTCCGCCGGATCTCGAACCCGGGTCGCCAAATCTGGTTATTAGCGGTGTCAGCACCTCAGGCAGCCCGGCCACTTCGACACGGGCCCTTGACAACCATGTTAAGATACGACCAGAAAGTAACTGCCGATATGGCCACTTAGATAATTTTATAAATTCTCCACCTCCCGCCAAACGGCCAAGATGTCTACTACGTTTACCGAAGTTAGACTGTGAGGACTTCGTCCTCCGCCAGGAGTTTTCGGAGATGAAGCAGGAACTTTACAACGAGGTAAATAAACTGAAACAAGAGATAGCCTATCTAAAAACGCATATTTCTTATACAGCGGTTAAAACAGCCCTTCTCGGCCAAAAACCGGGGGTAAATAAAAATACATATGCTCAGATAGCCTCGGCCGGTAAACCTGAAACTCGCATATCATCTGCCGAACCAAGTAAACCAGCGGGCGTCTCACTCGATCGCAAAGAAACTAAAATAAATCCGCAGTCTACGCCATCGTTTCTCTGCTAAGGCAGCACTAACAATGATCTGCATTTGTGTCCTAGCGTCACATCGTTGCTTGATGCTGCACTAGAAAGCGATGATACAGAGGTCGATAAGATCATGAAGCAAAAAAAACAAAAGGCTAGAAAGGCTCGAAAGTCTAAATGGGCCAGGAATGCGCAGTCAGCTAACCCAAAAACCGGCGCATCAGGACCCATCAAACCTTTAGTACTAAATACAGATGGCCGCTTGGTCAGAACTCGTGAGCTCGCAACAGATGCACCAGTGAGTCACAAGCAGAATATAGTTGTAAAAGGGGCTCCAGAGATAGCGTCAACAATTGCACAAGAACGAGTTGACGCTGATATTGACTTGGATTTGGACATGTCTGTCGACACGCCTGAAACCTGCATATCGGATCATGTGTCAAGCCCACGGGCAATACCATCGTCACTCGGCTTAAGCGACATTAGAAATTATCGGGATTTGCATCCTAGCACCACATCGTTGCTCGACTCTGCACAAGAAAGCGATGACCAAGAGTCTGACAAGATCATAACTCAAAAAAGGCATAAGCCTAAGAAAGCCAAACGGTTCACGGGTTTGCATTCAGCTTACCCAATAGCCAGTACATCAGAACCGCGTGTACCGGATACAATTGCTTCCTCGGCTGAAACACGTGAGCTTGCAACGTATGCCCCATTGAGTCGCAAGCAGAAAATAGTTGTAAAGGGGGCCCCAGAGTCAGAGTCGTCAATTGCAAAAGAACAAATTGACCATGACGTGGGTTTTATGCGAGTTTACGCCAAACTGTTGCTAAAACAAGGCGAGTATTTCCGCATTCTTAAGGAATTTTGAATAGGGAAGGCTCCAACAGCTCCAGAATCAATTTCTTGGCCACGACCTCTAAAAGTAATTTTAGAAACTGAAGCACAGGCTAAACGTTTGCTAGAGCGCAAACCATCCTTACGGAGTCTGCATTCGCAAGTTTTTTTCAGCCGGATTACGAGTTGAAAGAGCCGAGAAAGATGAGACAGCTAATAATAGAGCTGGAGAAATGGAGAACCAATGGCGAGACAAATCTCAAAATAAGAGAAAGATAAAGAAAGATTACGCAATGCTCGAGAAAGTACAAAGAAGGGTGACCAAGCTAGTCAGCAGCATAGGAGGTCTCCCATATGAAAGTCGTCTGGATAGGCTCAATCTTTTTCCTCTCTAGTATAGGCAATAGAGAGGAGATATGATCATGGTGTTTACAGTCATCTGGGGAGAAGACTGTGCTCTTCAGATGACCGACTTCTTTGAATTTGCACAAACAATACATCTACGTTGTCATCCGTACAAACTGAAGAAACATCACGCCAAACTAGAAGTTTGGGACCACTTCTTCTCCCAGCGGGTAATTAAAGAATGGAATAAACTTCCTTCATCGGTTGTTCTTGCTGAAAGCGTCGACGCTTTCAAAAGTAGGCTTGATCATACTTTGCTTGCTGGTCATACATTTGGAAGACAACAACAATTTATATAGTGTATATATGACTTTGAACAATATGCATGATCTGACAGCATCTTTCTGTAAATAGGGTTTTCAAAGGCTCTGCCTCTCTCCGTTATACATACTAGATATACTGAATTCATAGGGCCCATTCTGTTCCTAGTATATGTGGACAATTGCGTAGGAGATTTGGAGAGTAATACGGCTATTTCAGTTGATAAAATGAAAATCTGCACCTCAGCCACTTCGACACGGGCCCTTGACAACCATATCAAGATACGACCAGAAAGTAACTGCCGATATGGCCACTCAGATAATGTTATAATTTATCCACCTCCCGCCAAACGGCCAAGATGTCTACTACGTTTACCGAAGTTAGACATATGTCAAGCCCAGGGGCTACACCATCGTCACTCGGCTTAAGTGACACTAGCAATTATCGAGATTTGTATTTTAGCACCACATCGTTGCTTGACTCTGCACAAGGAAGCAATGACCAAGAGGTTGACAAGATCATAACTCAAAAGAAGCATAAGCCTATGAAAGCCAAACGGTTCACGGTTTTGCACTCATCTTACCCAATAGCCAGTACATCAGAACCGAGTGTATCGGATACAAGTGCTCCCTCGGCCGAAGCACGTGAGCTCGCACAAGAACAAATTGACCATGACGTGGGTGTTATGCGAGTTTACGCCAAACCGTTGCTAAAACCAGGCAAGTCCTTCCGCATTCTTAAGGCAATTCGAAAAGGGAAGGCTCCAACAGCTCCAGAATCAATTTCTCAGCCACACCCTCTAAAAGTTATTTAAGAAACTGAAGCACGCGAGTAACTCTTGCTAGAGCGCAAACCATCCTTACGGAGTCTGCATTCGCAAGTTTTTTCAGCCGGATTACGAGTTGAAAGAGCCGAGAAAGATGAGACAGCTAATAATAGAGCTGGAGAAATGGAGAACCAATGGCGAGACAAATCTCAAAATAAGAGAGGGAAAAATAGTTCAAGTCAAAAGGACATCTCTCTGGTCAAAGCCGGTAACAGTGACGGCCTAGCTGTCCCGCCACCGACACCTATGACATGCTCTCTTAAATTGGTCGTTCTAAATGCCAGATCACTGATTAATAAAATGACTCTGCCCCAGACTATGGTTTTCGGCAACCGCCCAGACATTGTTATGGTAACTGAAACATGGGCATCGGCCTGACTCTGAATTCCCTGTTCTAGGCTATTCATGCGTTCGGAACGATCGAAACAATGGCCGTGGCGGAGGAAGCTGCATCTATATTAAGCAGCCACTTGCATTTCTCCCGTTGGACTATCCGCAATTCACAGCGGTGGTGGAGGGCTGCTGACTAGGAGTTGTTCTAAAAAACAAATACTGCTTACTTGTTGGCTGTGTTTATCGCCCACCTAATGCCAATGCGGACTACGATCTTTGTCTCTCGCAGGCATTTCATGCCGCAACTGACTTGAATCTTAAGTATTGCTTGATTGCAGGCGATTTCAACCTTCCTGACGTGCAACGATTTCCACCATCCAGTCCTTCAAAGTTCGAGAACTTACTTGAGGCAGTAGATATCGGCATGTGGGATCAGTTAGTCGATTTTCCCACTTGAGGAGCAAACATACTCGACCTATTTTTTTGTAGGGGATGCAAACCACTTTCAGTGTCATCCTTAGACGCACTTGGGAGTTCAGACCATCTTACAGTTGTTAGTGAACTAGAACTGGAGGCGGATAAAACATTTTCCCAAAAGTATAGTCTTTATCATGACTTCCGATCAGCAAACATGACGGACCTACTGGCACATCTAAACGGTCTCGAATGGTCTGAATTTTTCCAATGTTTGGATGTAAATGTTTGTACCGATGCACTGTTCAAAGTGTTGGCTGCACTCATCCTCCACTTTGTCCCCCGTAAGAAAGTAATACATGTGAAGGATGAAGTGTACCTTCCTCTGTCTTCCCGTCGTAGACTGCGTAAACTCTCTTGGCGTTTGCATCGGCAGAACGATACTTCCGTTCTGTCCTTGATCACACTGATCTTTGAGCAGAATAAGAAGCTCTCCGAAGAAAAGCAGATAGCCGATGAGGCCGACTTCGATGAAAATCCTTCCCTAAATGTTGCGAAACTCTTTTCGCGTACAGTAAAAGCGCAGAGGAAAACGCGACACCCCATACTTTAAGATGATTTAGGAAACTCCATATTTGACGCTAAGTTGACCGCCGATAGCTTCAATGCGTTCCTATCCAAAACTTTTAGTGAAAGCTCGCTCGCTGCACCTCCGGCTATCCGGGCTTGGACGGGTGCCGTCCTCATAGCCATAAGTTTTACCCTCTGGGACGTGACTGTAGCCATTCGTCGTTATCGTCAATCTTATAGTCCAGGACCAGATGGCGTCCCAGTTAGCCTTCTAAAAGCTAAAGCGAATGATATCGTTCCGTCTATTCTTTGTAAGGTATTTAATCTTGCTCCTGAGAGCAAAACCCTTCCTTCGTTGGTGAAGAAATCGCACATAATGCCTATTCGCAAGCATGGCCGATCGACGTCATTCGTCAACTTTAGGCCAATAAATACACTTCCCGCAGCCTCGAAGATCTTGGGGATCTTGATCAAAGAAAAGATGATGCGTCACTTGAGAGAGAACAACCTGCTCAATACAGCTCAACATGGTTTTTTCGAAAAAATGTTTTGTAACGTCTGCCAGCTCTCTTTCTTTGATTATGTGCTGCAATCTAGAGACAGTGGTTGTGCCATTTATAGCGTCTATTTTGATTTTACTAAGGCCTTTGATCGGGTCGATCATAACCTCCTCCTTCTAAAACTGGCCTCCTTCGGCGTAGGTAGCAAGCCTCTGAGCTTCATATCTTCCTATTTGGATGGTCTCACACAACGTGTAAAAATTTTCACTCTTATCTCCAACCCCACGCATGTGAGGAGTGGAGTTATACAGGGTAGTGTACTGGGTCCGCTCCTATTTTGCCTGTTTGTCAACGACGTTTCGGATTGTTTTTAGTTTGGCAGACCCTTCATGTACGCTGATGATTTAAAAGTCGCTTATCGATATAAACCGGTAGATCGCAACATCGTGCTCGAACTGATAAAAAAGGCTCTTCAGGCCTTCGCCCAGTGGTGTTGCACATGGCGCCTCACTCTTTCATGGCACAAATGTTCCGTTATGGTTGTTGGCGACGATCATCAACCGGAATTAAGCATTGACGGCCACGAACTAAATGTCCCAGGAGTTTTCAAGGATTTGGGCATACCCTACTCTAATAGTCTCAATTTGTCAGAGCACTGTGCCCTGATAGTCTCGAAAGCAAGCCGAACCACCGGATTTATCCTTAGAAATTTTAAGACTATCAAGGTTAGAACTAGCCTTTATAATATGTACGTGAGACCTAGTCTTGAATACTGCTCGCCTCTATTCAGTCTTCTGCGCAATAGTGAACGGAAGAAAATAGAATCCGTGCAGCACTTCTTCACTAGAAGAGTTTTCACTACAGAACACCGTAACTTAGCCTACCAACAAAGGTGCGAACTTAGAAAGCTGGATCCCTTGTGGCTTCGTCATTTGCAGAAGGTTCTATTTTTACTGTTCAAGCTTTTTAATGGTCAAACCTTTAATCCTCTTAGTACAATAAGGCAGCTTGAGCACTCTCGACGCGCCAGTCATCGAGACGTATTATTATTCCTTCCTATGGCACGTACAGTTATAAAGTGCCAATTCTTTTCAGTTAACGCCATATCAATCTGGAATAAGCTGCCCAAAAGTATTAAAACCCAGCAAAGCTACCCTATGTTTAAGAATGCTATAACTAGTGTTCTACATTCAGGACAACTTTCACGAATTTTGGGTGCTGACACGTTTGAATCTCTCTTTTACTCTGATGGCGTTCGTGGACTTTGAATCCCGCCAGGCTTCATGCTGAAGATAATGCTGCTGAAGCAGCAGCCCGCCGTCTGCTAACCCTTCAGCCGATAGCGCGCAACTTTTGCTGACAACCATTGAAGGAAGACTGAGAATACAGTTTTTTTTGCCAACCTTCTCCGTCTGGAACTAATGTCCTTAAACGATATGAAATATTTCTCCTGCTGATGAGTCAACTAAGCTTACAACTGTAAATTTATTCCGTTTGTATCATACCTTTGAAGGCAGGTTTTTTGCACTTGAAACAAACTCCCTATCACGCCCAGTATTGAAAAAACAACAAAACCTGAAACAAAACCCATACTGGCTGCAACATAGGGAATTTGTTTAAGGTTTTTTCTGGTCTTCGATGTGTTGGAAGGCGCCCAAGAGATGCATTACCAACTCTCTACAAGTGCCTGTAAACTGGCATAATAAACATATTATTATAAAGGCCATGGTGTTAGGGAGAATTTACTTTGGTAGGAACAAGCGTAGTATGTAAGAAATAAAAAAGTGACTTCCAGACTAGTACAGACCAGTCATGAATGAGCCGGAGTCCAGAGAGTCTGCAACCGAACAGTGAGTCGCCGGCTCTTGAAGTGAATGAGCGTAAACAAATCGTCCGCATCTCGGGCACTGGTCTAACCTTGAGAAGTGTTTGGCTAGTGAGACTATACCGCCTTAAGAAAGCCAGATAGGAGTGACCTTGGACGGAGGCCTAGACTATGTTGTCTTGCGGACGCTTGGTGGTCACCCCAGACATGACCTAGTCCGCGCGGCGTCCGAGGAAAGCATGACTAAGAAAGGGGGTTGATAAAAACACCTGTAGGGCTTATTAATAACGTGAAAATCCAGCGTTTTTTCCAGTTATATTCATCGATCTGCAAGATTGCTTATTATTCAGTCGTCTAAACGTATGCACGTGGTCTGAACCTTTTTCGTCAAACGCTGATACAGCCGCTTCTGCAAACTGACTTGCCCTAGCCACACCGACCTACGGGTCAGCAGTTCAGCAAAACCTGTCTGGTCTTGCTGGAAAGTACTTCTTTCAGTGTTAAAACAAATCCAAGCAATGTATTATCTGAGACAGATATCACAAAACACACCTATGAGCTGTACATTTCAGTTTAGTTAATTGACGAAAATAAGCATGAGCCTTTGAGAACCCTAGTTGCAACGTTGCATGGTGTGCAGTGTACAGTGAATCAAGTTAAGCTGGAAGAATTCAAACGGAACTAAAATCCCTCATAATTCCGACTTGAAGATTTATCTGTCAAGGTTTCTTTTAAAGCAATCCAGCGATGATGACATCTCAATATCTGCGGGGAGGGCATTCCAGGACTCGAGCACTCTCACAGCAAAGGATAACTTGCGCACACCCAGCCTTCCCTGCTGTACGCGCAGTTTAAATGGGTCTTCTCGGAGATTGGTCATGGTAGCAAATTCAAAAAAACTCCCCGAACACCAGTAAACAATCCAGTCCACTAACGCTGCGCAACGACTGTAAGAGATCCCCGCAAATTTGCCTATAACTCAAAGGGAACAGATTAAAGTACTTTAAGTGGATTGCGACTGGGAGGAACTTTGAATATTAGCCATCATGGTCGGTCTTCTTTGATCTCTTTTGAGACTAATCTGATTTGGACTGCCCAAGGTCTCCAGGCTTGCACAGCATTTTCCAAATGTGGCCTTACAAATGTGCCAAAACTCGTGGGAAAAAATCTTCATCGAAATCCAATAAGACGCTTCAAATGGCGCTTTCGCTACTCTCGAGCAATGTGAGGATGCCTTTTAAGAGCTTGTCGTTATCACATGAGTTCCTTTTCTGTTTAAATGTCTTGCAGAGTTGAACCGTCGAGAGGGTAGCTTCTACAGTTGTTGGATCTGGCCAAATTATCAAGGCAAAATATTGTTCACGTTTCAACGTTAAACCCCAGGAGCCAATGGCTCGATCAAACTTTCAATCCAATTAAGTTGATATGCAGTCTACGATCGTCGGCATGCCCCCGGATTAATAAAAATAATATGTTTTTTATGCCAGTTTACAGGCAATTGTAAAGAGTCGGTAATGCAACTTTTTGGCACCTTCCAACACCTCGAAGACCGGAAAAAACCTAAAACAAACTCCCTATGTTGCAGCCAGTATTGGTTTTGTTTCAGGTTCTGTGTTTTGTCAATACTGGGCGAGATACGGAGTTTGTTTCAAGTGAAAAAAATCTGCATTCAAAGGTATGATACAAACGGAATAAATGTACAGTTGAAAGCTGAGTTGACTCATCAGCAGGAGAAATATCGTTTAAGGACATTAGTTCGAGACGGAGAGGGTTGGCACAAGAATACAGTGTTCTCAGTCTTCCTTCAATGGTTGTCAGCAAAAGCTGCGCGCTATCGGCTGAAGGGTTAGCAGACGGCGGGCTGCTGCTTCAGCAGCATTATCTTCAGCATGAAGCCTGGCGGGATTCATAGTCCACGAACGCCATCAGAGTGAAAGAGAGATTCCACCGAGTCAGCACACAAAATTCGTGAACGTTGTCCTGAATGTAGAAAACTAGTTATAGCTCTCTTAAACATAGGGTAGCTTTGCTGGGTTTTAATACTTTTGGGCAGCTTATTCCAGATTGATATGGCGTTTACTGAAAAGAATTGCCGGTATTTAACTGTACGTGCCATAGGAAGAAATAAAAAAACGTCTCAATGACTGGCGCGTCGAGAGTGCTCAAGCTGCCTTATTGTACAAAGAGGATTGAAGGTTTGACCATTCAAAAGTTTGAACAGTAAAAATAGACCCTTCTGCAACCTACGAAGCCACAGCGGATCCAGCTTTATAAGTTCGCACCTTTGTTG
>JAYGXS010001271.1:365-14834 GCA_036362985.1 Ligula intestinalis
TATAGTTTCGAAGTCATTTCCACGGAATTTAGGCTATACATCATGAGCTTAAGTTATTATTTTGTTGTTATCATTTTGAAAGAATACGGAGAATTGTATAAGATGCCGAGGGATGTACATCATAATTTTAGTCTTATTTTACTATGCCGCTCAACCAAAAATGTTTGAGCATCTGTGACTAAGAGCGGGGATAACAAAAGTAAAGTATGCAGGAAATTCCAATTTTTGGATCTGCATATGCCAAGCACCAATACAATTTTACTTGCAATTTTTTGAATTTTTCCATTTCGGAGGTTAATATCATATTGTGGAATGCGTTTAATTTGAGATCCTTGCTAAAAATAAGCCTTTCTTAATAATATGAAGATTTTTTAACAGCAAAACTGAATTTGCTTCTGTTTTTGTTAGTCGATTTCATATTGAGTCAATGCGAAGCTTCCCACCCCTTATGCTTAAAAACTAGTTTTTTTAGTAGAATTCTGAAGAAGAAAACAGTATAACCGTTATATATTTACTTCGTGCAGGTCCACTTACCACTCAAAACTTCTAAACCGATAACGCTGCAATTGCTTATGGCAAAAAAACATATGCCATTGATAAGGAAGAAGGGTTTACGAACACGTGACCAATATTTTATTGTCCTGATCTTTTCAATACTTGCAGGATTATGGAAAAGAATAAAAGACTGAGTGAACGTCAATGAAAAAAACTGGAGAAATGTATCATGTTCCTTACTCAAACTGCCCGTGTAACTATACAGGTCAAACTGAACACATGCTCGCATCGCGCATACACGAACATGAACGAGTGGTACGCCTGGGCACAAATGATCACAAGTTGTAGCACTTCCTACGAAACAGGCCATGCGTTCACCTTTGTAGCGGCCAAGGTACTCGTCCACGCCGAAAACAGGATGTGCCGGGAATTGATCGAAGCCTGATCCACAAACGAGAATTTGATCAGCCGATGTGTCGGGTTGGCGCCGGCCTACAGAGCTTCGTACAGACTCGTGTAGTCACGCCCAGACGTCCGTTACAGTTAATTGGCTCAAGTTCCCTATAAGTAGCTTCATTTTTAGTTGCTGAGGCCCAGACGAACGTTGGCATCACTGACAACTAATAAACGTACACTTCTACAATTGCTCTACTCCCCTCTTTTTTCATCGTTTTGTCTAACCCCCTTACGACCCCTGACTACTGATTGGTGTACATCCGTTATAGTTACCCCATTTTTATTGCTGGTTCTTATATCTGACAATGAACGCTTGTAAAAGTTCGATAGCTCACAACAATAAGCAAAGTGAATCGGTGCTCTTTAACCCTTCTTCTTCTTCTTCATCCATGCAAATACCTGGAACACGAATATTTTTATTCATTCGTCAACATATTCCATACTTGTACTATTGTCCAACAGTATAACCAAATGAATGAAAGCGTACGAACAGTGCTGCGGCCTGAGGTGGAAACAGACGAAGCTCGTTGTTTTTTAACAAATAATTGGTAAAAATAGTACTAATTACACAAACCTGCTACCTGTTTGGAAGGTTCGGGAACCATATGTGACATACCATGCTTTATTTGTCATTTTTTATACTCTATACTATCGTAGCGAGTATATTTGCGAGGGGTGTTGAAGGGCTCGAGAAAAATTTTCATCACACGCCAAGTGGCACCCACAAGATAAAAATGGAACCTGCAGTAGTTGGCAGCACCCGACCTTTGCAGGCAGAAAGACCATGTGAGTGATCTCAAATTGGCCTGGTAACAGAGTACGTATTTTCAAGCACGACTGGTATTTGTGCTAAATTCCTTCCCCTGCGTTTTTTTTCCTATGTGTTGGTGTGAGAAAGTGTCTCTTATCTGATTATGATGACAATACATCGAAGATATCGTCAGACAGAAAAGTATTCAGGCCTTTCAAAGAATAGCTTGTAAATAACTTACCCATTTGTTCACCAGTTGGAATATAACCTTTCCTTGGATCACTACCTCAATTCTGATACCACCAGTCGATAACAATTAACCGTTACTCCTTTATTAAACCCCTGAATATGAAACAAACGTTCGAAATTGCAAAATTCGTGCCAAGTAGGCAAACTTGTTACTAAAATCTGCTCATTTCCTTTATCGTTAGCATATGAAAGTACTAACTAATGAATTTATTGATATTGGTACTGAATACGCCACAATATATGGCGCTGAAATTTCACTCAAATGGAAATCCAAGTACGGAGCTTAGACTGGAGTGCAATATTCACTAGGTGCGTTCCTTGGAATTGGTCGGCGTTTAAGGCCCCATTACACTGACTAATCACCGGATTCTGCCCTATCTCGAAAGGGTCACAAAAATAAGTCCCATTTGCTAACGAGCACACTAAAGAAAGAAGTCAATCGTAGAGGAAAGCTGTGACAATCCTATCTCATAAAGAAGACGACCGAGTCACGAACGTCGCACAAGGGGAAGAGAAATCGGGTGAAGAGCCTTGGGCTTAAAACCTATCAAAGTTTCGAGAGTGACCAAAATAAGCCGCGCAGTATGAAACCCAAAGCTCTTCTTCAAATACATCAGGGAATTCACTCGAAAAAGAGACCCCAATCCTTTGTGAAAAAACGGATGATGGTACAGAGCTTTGCAAGATGAACGAAAAGGTTGAACAGCTAACATGCTTCTTTCAGTTGATTTTTACGAGTGAGGCCGAGCTAACCGCTTTAAACTTCAGTCCAGATTCCGAACATTGACTTAGTTTACCTCATGGAAAGTACTGTTGGGCAAGAACTTCTAAAGCTCAAAGAATTGAAGTCACCATGTCCGGATAGAAAACCTGCAAAGCTGCTGAAGGAGCTAAACATAGAGGTGGTAGAACCCCTGTAGTTACTTTTCTAAGCCTCTTTTAGTACAGACCAATTGCCACCCGATTAGAAGACAGTGTGGATATCAGCCATTTACTAAAGTGAGAATCGGGCGTCTGCAAACAACTACAGGCTGGTAAGATTTACTTCAGTATACTGCAAGATTATGGAACGAAGAATCAATTTTGGAGCGTCATCTACTTCTCCCTGACAAACACAACGGCTTCTGGAGAGGACGTCCCTGCCTGACAAATTTGCCCTACTGTCTAAAATGGTGGACCCGAGCACTCGATGAAGGAAATATGGTGCACGCAGTCTTCAAAGACTTCAAAAAGGCATTCGATACGATGCCTCATCGACGTCTGTTATACAGGCTCAGCCGCAAAGGGGTAAGGGGCAACCTTTTGCAGTGAATCGAAAACTTTATGACCAGTCGGTGTCAGACCGTATGTTTTCGTGATCAGCGATTGACATACGAAGCAGTTGAGAGTGAGGTTCCTCAAGATTCTGTTCTTTCTTAGATATATCAACGACTGAATAAGCAGATAAGACTGCGTACTCGCAGAGCTTGCTGATTACATAAACTTTGGAAGGTCATCCGTAACGGAGATGATGAGGCAAATCTGCAAGCAAATTTGCGTCCACTCGGGCAATGATCGAGCGAGTGGCTCCTGCCATTCAATGTTGCCAAAGGCAACATAATGCGCTTCGGCAAAACCAGCACTGCACAAATAAGAGAGTATTAGCCAAGTTACACGCCATTGTCAGGGGCAGAGGCTCATAATAACCTGGGATGTGGATTACGCCTTCACTCAAGCTATCACCCCACTACTTGAAGGTGACCAAATCCGCAATGTCGAGCTTGCATCCAATCAAGCGCGGCTTTGCTAACTACGATGGAGTGGTCTTTGGCATGCTCGTGCGACCTAACTTGGAGTTTGTCCTCCAAGCCTCGAAACCTTGGACAGCCGAAGACAGAAAAAAACACTTGAAAGGGTTAAACAACGCACCGACTTCTTAGGAGGCCACAGGTACCTCCCCTATGAGACAGGCTTGACCAATCTGGATAACAGAAGGCTATGCAGTAACCTTATCACACATTCCGCATGCAGCGGGCTCAGGATTGTTGCCTCGCCTCCAAGGATTACTTCCGACTGGCTACTACGACTAGCATTTGAGGACACCCTTTCTCATAACATGTAACTGGGACGAAATTAATCCGACGAAATTTCTTCGTCTTTAAGAGCGTTATTCAAGCATAGAATGCGCTACCGGTGGCTGTTGGTATGTCCCCATCCATGGACAGATTAAACACATGAATTTAAACCAACGTAGCCATCGCGGTGTCTGTGACTAGTCCAATGCAACCGTTACAAGATATCACCAGAATGCAGTAGTGGTATTTATTCATTGATATTATCTCCCATTTTTTGTATGCAAACTGCAAAGATGGCGTCATCATCGCGATCATTGCCTCAACCGAAGCGTGTGGTCCTAGGCTACGCGTCGCTACAAAGTTTCTCCAAAAGGCGTCCATAACCGACTCCTGGGGATTATTGTGGTCTCCCTGTTTTCATCACTTGGTCGGCAGACGCGTAAACCAGCAAGGGCGTATGCTGGTCCATGTCGGACAATTTCTTGATCTTCTTGTGACCTCTGCGACCTCATCGTGTGACCCTTAGCACATTGATACAAACCGCGATGTGCTCCTCCTGACATGCTTTAAACAATCTCAGCATCCTATCTCGCGCATACCTTCCCCTACGAGCGACAGTTTTCCGCCCTTAAAATCCCTCAACTGGCATTCAAACTTCTTAAATTCCCGAAGAATGCCTAAAGAGATTTCTTACTGTCTGTTTTTTAACCTAGTTCCATTTACTGGCATCGCCATCCTTTTGAATTATTCTGCCGAACCAATGCAGTGCAAAGCTACTCTGTAACAGTAGGGAGTTCAGAAGAATTTGTCTAGATTCATCTTAATAGAAATAACCTCAAACTTATTTTTGCAATATGGGACAAAGGCAATTGTGGGAGGAAGGATAATCAATCGCTGGGACAATATGTTTATTCGCCTGACGTTTCGACATCCATCGCGGGTTCATAATCAGCTACATGGACAGTATTGCTTAAGGCAATAGTGCCTTTGACGAGTTGTCGTCTCGAGTGGCCTTCCGACTTCTCTTAATGGTTGGCGAGAGCACTAATAGTGTCACCACACGCAAGACCTATGGGAGGATCGATAGTGCCTCGCGGGGACGACTTGTCAAGACGAAATGCGTGCGGCTTGGGCAGGATTTCTTATTCTTACGTCTTATCCTGACGTACCAGTCCGTAGACTTGCAGTCTTTAACTTATTTGTGTTCTCATGCACACTCCTATGCACATTGTCATAAAATAAAGGGCAGTGTAAGTGCTTCTTTGCCAGATGATCTCAAAACAACAACAGCAACGTTGCTACCAATAGCGCTTTCGAGAGCGCCATATAATTGGATGAATGTAGAAACCTTCACACCGCGTTCTCTTGCCACGTATGCAGTGTGCTCGCTGTAAAAGGAGAAAAATAGATCGATTTGGATTTTTTAGAAGAAAAACCTCTGCCGACGTTCCTCACAATTAAAAATCAAATGCTACTCATAATTTCCCTCCTTGCTAGTATTTGTGTCAACGTTCAATCAAGTATATTTAACAGCGGTTATTTTATATAATGCGTTTCCAATAGACGCGTAAATCAGCAGTACAAATGTGAAAAGAAATACGGATTTTGAATATGTAAGATATATTTTTGACGGCGACAGGGTACGTTCAAAAAAATTATTTACGTTGCCTATATAAACTGCTTACGTTAACAATCAATTTCTTTTATTTGTTTTTGTAGTTGGATTGGAAAGAGTCAGAATTTGTTGAAGGTACGACTGTGGGGTCATGTGCAGCCCCTATAAAATGTGTGGAATTTTATCCAATTGAGTATGGACACTGTGCATATAGAAAAATAAGGAAGAGAGTAAGTATTTTGAGAAAATATGTTGAGTAAGTAAATTTGCAAGAGTGGTCTCCAGCGCTTCGTCCATAACAAACAAAACTGGTACACGTCTAGTTAACTTCCCAGAACATACAAAAAAGTATAATGGTTTTGCAACAAAAAGCACGCCATACTAATAGGAAAAATTAACTTACTTAAATTTCTTACTTGCTTATAGTTTATTTTATTATTGTGTTTGGTTGTAGCTTTTTTGCTTCATCAGTGAATTTTAATTACTTTCCTTATAGATTTGGATTTTTAAGTTTCTGAGTTTTGCGTATTGTGGATTACATCTGCATATTTATTTAAGTAATGTTTTAGTTTACCTTTAAGATTTATTAGCGGAATGTGGTTACTTTTGGAGTCAATATCTGATCTAGTTTGCTTTACCTTAGTTAAGTTAATTTGGGTTGGCTAATTAATTTATATTTTAGTTCCGTTTTAGTTTAGTTTTCAGTTTATTAGTATTTGTCAATATTTAATTTTAGTTTTAAATTAGCTTCAAGTTTAGTCAGTTCAGTTTATTCAAGCTTACTTTACAAATAATCAATAATAAAAAGTTATTTCAATTTTCCTCCTTTTATGAGCTGTTTTTTTTATTAATCTTTTATACCGTCAGTATTAATCAAGCTGTATTCTCTTCATTACACCCGGTCTCGTATTACAAAAGGTAGGTCAATTAGACGTATACAAAAAAGCTAGGGAATAAGCCTTAAAAGTGGATGCATTTTGTCAAAATAGATTGGCCTTTTGGTAATCGAATTTATTGCAATAAATATGTCGAAACAGTGTTTCTCATGGAAAATCATCTGAACAAAGATCAGGAGGTTAGCAGAATTTTTTGACGTCACATAATTCCGCGACCTCTTATTCGACTGGAACCGAACGAATTGGGAGTCGTCCTAGAAGCGTGCAACTTGGTAGGTAAAGAGAGTAGAAGCTATTAGTCCTAGATATGTGCGCATAGTGAGTGATTAAGGAGGGGGGGGGGGTAATTTTCACAGCATGGCAGTTCATGTTAGTTCATGTCCATAGATGTCTGTGGGACATGGTGAAATGGGGATGTGTGAGTAGAATTCAGAGGGCAGGGTAGCAGTCAGTTCTAAAAGAGATGAGGACGCGTGAGCGGAAATGAATTAATCGATAGTTATCATGGCAATGCAAAGTTTATCAGATGGTCCAGCCACTTACAGCGTTCTAGTTTTCTTTTCCGGATTGCAGCCGCCTTCACAAGTCGTAGGGAACATGCATGTATGTGATATGCTTGCCGTGAGCATGAACTGCGAAAGATAATAAGTCGCGTTCAGTAGAATTTAATGTTATGTTAGGACACGATTGCCTACGTGGCCACAACAACACTCATGTATCCCGGAAATCCATGGTATTTCAGTTTAGTTGTGTAAGTTTGAGTTAAATTAAAATCTAGTTGAACAAACTGCTGGTGATTGCTGATACAAAAATATCAACCATTCCGGGGGTTAGTCAACACTTTTATACAGCGGATATTTCTTTTATCCTGCCAGGAAAACGCAGCGTTAAAATATCTGACCAGCCTACTGAAAAATACGGAAAGATCATCTTTATCCCTGAAAACTCCCATTCATCCCCGATCGCAATGGTTATCACGAACGACAACTCGTTCTTCCCAGGTAAATGTTAGAGCTTTCTGTCACTGTAAAATAAATTGTGGAAAAGATGCTCCCATCCTAAACGAAAATATTCAGATTTATATAGCATATATTATATTCCGGAAACAGCAGTACGCTCTTCTACGTTCTTCGAATTCTTCTTATTTGATAGCTCCGCCTGACGTACATTTCGTCAAGAAAGTTGTCTCCGACAGTGACTATGTGGACACGCTCATTTGTATACAAGTGGCATTCTGTTTATCGTTCTCCCATTCTCTTTCCCCCTCTTCCTCTTTACTGTACCAGCCTTTCAGTTTGTCTTCCTTTAATGTAGGCTCGATGCTTCGCGGTCAGCGGCAAGGTGCATCCACCCGTTACACCAATGTTCGTGTTTTCCTCCTCCTCATCCTTATCCCTCACTGCTATTTGTCTTTGCTTGGTTCTTGTTGTCGTATTGGACACTGGTTATCTGACGGAACCTATAGATTTTCGTAAACTGTTCCACTTCTTCTCCCCTGATTGTTGCCGAGGTTTCCAAGGTTCAACGTCTTTATGATTTGTGCATAATTTTGAAACCTTGTCATTCCTCCAAAGTCCTCTCAGCACCCACCAAATACCTTCTTAAGTGATACCGATAGTGGTCTTGGTGGCGATCCGTCCAAGTCACACCTATTTCTCTTTGTTCTTCACTCTTTTCATTTATCAAACCTCTTCCCTCTCTTGTTTAGACTCATCTGCCGCCTTTTTTACACGTTATTTGACCGAAATGCGTTCTCAACTGGTCTGTTTTGGTCCACCTTTCTGGCATTCGAAACCCCATTATTTGACCATTAAGGGTTACTATTATCAACTTTGTGCCACAGGCCTGTTTTATTGTCGATTGTGACTGGCAATTATGGTGAATGGAAACTTATAGGTGGAGGAGTTCTCTGCCACCCAGCATGAGAACCGTCGTTCCTACACAAAGCTTTCAGTGTTTCTGCTGACTTCGTTTGCGCCTCTTTCGAGTTTTGACTCTCCGGACCTTTGCATCTCTTGCCCTCAAACACACCTGTTTTTTATGCCCATAGAATCACAAACGTTGACGACGTTGGGCAACTGACCCTGCAACTGAAGGAACTCCAGGATAGTAATGTCATTCAGTCAGTGTCCATCGATAGCGGCCCAACCAAAAAGATGGGCTATCGACGCAACCTACAAGTGTTACACAAAAGTGAGGCACGTACCCGCTTGGTCTTCGCCCATAATAGCTGATTTGCGTGATTTCTTCGTAAACTGCCCCCTTTTTGAGATTTTGGTTGACCTAGTGGACTCTAGCTTAAATGACTTATTGTCGGATGCTTATTGGCAGTAGTACTAGTACTATTAATAGTGTTAGTATTAGTTGTAGTAGTATAAGTCCTATTGACAGTGGTAGTAATGTCAGTAGTCGTGCTCATGTTGGTAGTGATAGCAGTAACAGTTGTAGTACTACTGGTACTACTAGTGGTAGTTGAGCAGAACTAGCCGTGATCCCTAGGGAAAGAAATTAATTTGCCTGACATTTCGGATTTCAGCTCGAACCTATCTTCAGAGACGGCATTAGATAAGGATGCTTCATGCACAAGGAGTTGCAGTATTTATAAGATCCAATCATTGCATACCTATTAAAATCAACAGTTCCCCCTTTATTGATGATAATTGCGTGGTGGTCGGCATTCTAGTCGTTCTCTGCGGAAATCTCATCATCCGTGTCGGAGATTGACGTAAGGATTTCTCCGTCATCTATCTCACCGGTTTTGCCATTTGAAGGCGTGTTTGCTTGCACGCTTTGTGTAAACGAAGTCTCAGCGCCGAATATGTGTCGGGCGGGTCATTGCATTTTTTGGAAGAAGGGGCCTACACTGTGTTTTTTTATAGATATCCCTGTATTTATCGCCCACCGACGGATGTTAATATATCACTTTAGAATAATGCAAATTACTTTCGATCCAGTCGTTGTTTGGAAAGACACGACTTCCTTAAATGTCTATCGTAGGTACGAAGCATTTAAAAGCTCAGAATTGAATGAGCATTTAGAGCACAACTTACGGTAATTTCCCTATCTCATTAAAATGTCAACCGAAATTCTTAAATTTGTTTTCGATTAGAACATGTGAATTGAGTATGGTTGCAAGCATGCTTATCGTGTAGCCTAATCTCAATATATTTCAGTCACATCAGGATTCTGGCTTTTGAACGAACTTCTTTTTTACCTCTCTGGATTATATTCTGCAAACAAATGGCTACTTAACTAGTAAGCCTTGTTCTCATTGATCTGCACTGCGCTTATAAATTCAAATATATTTTGTAGATAGGTTAACAAACATATTCCTTCCTATACTTATTTGGTAGTAAATTAACTTTTCTTCAAATTTGATACTTAAAGAAAAGGCATCTCTTGGTTTTAAAAACTTTTTATAAAGTCCCTACTAGTGTATTATCCTGTTTTTAGTTACACTTGTATTCTGTACGTATTCAGTCGAAGGAAAGGTGAATATTTCCCTATGGTGTGGGGAAAAGGTCACATTATTCCCGTAAATTGTGCAAGGACTGTGGACCAAGCTATATAATTTGTAGTCAGCATCAATAGTGGCAGATATGTTGTTTTATGAATGCACATTTCACGGTCGTAATAAGTGCAATAACTAAAAACCTTTTTTGAAATCCAACGGCATCCTTTCTTTGAGTAAAGATTTTGAAGAAGGCATAATTTGCTTTAAAGGGTGTGCAAGAAAGAATATTTTGATCATATTTCTTATCATATACATTGGCGTATATAATAGCAGTGAAAAACGTGCGTACCCCTAAAGTAGTCATTTTTACAGGATGCACTTTTTAGGGGTGGCTAAAAAGAAACTCGTTAAAAAGCCGGCCTACAATGCCTAATTGATACATTTGAGTACAGCCAACTGTACATAGTGTAAGCATGTTTTCACATTTATTTCCATAGCACTACGAGTAAATGCAGACGTCCAAGCATTTAACTGTACTGAAATGGAACCTACAAAAACCGGTATGGCCATTTCTGGCTTATTAGGTGTCATCCCATCCCAGGAGTGCGACCCCCGAAATTGGAACCCTTGACCTTTGTTCATATAGTGTAGTACTCTACCATTGCCCCACAGTTGAGAGAGAGAGAGCAATTTTTTAGCTTGATTCAATGAGCCTTTCACAGAGTGGTAGTTTTGGCAGACAAACTATTGGTCCATGGACGCTCACTGTTTGCGTTACGGAAAGCACGTAAAATGCGTTGGGGCCCACTCTCAAACCCGAAAGTGGCCACACGTTGGCGAGTACTATAGGGGTTTGGACATCTAACCAGCATATCGCGGGTTCGAGTCTCAGTGACTTGCAGATCTTTGGGTTAAATATGACCTTCTGATAATGGCTAATAAGCCAGAATTGATCGCTCCAGTCTCCCATATGTTAAAGTTTATGATGTGAAGTAGTTTCGACCAACTTTAAAGGTAACTGCCCTCACTTGTTTGGATCTTTTATATCGAATAAAAACAGCCTAAGCTAAACAATCCAGTTTATATTCGAGACAGTAACACAGCCAATTTCGCTAGACGAGGATTTTGATGGACTGCCTAGCTTGTCAGCAGGCCTGGGACTACCCAGCAAGTGAAGAAATCACGCATGAAGAGATTCTGGCGTAGGATTGCGGCAGGCTGCGAGGTCACTATGTGAGGTGCTCTAAGGAAGTAAAAACCATTTCAATTTTATGTTCTTATTTTGACAAATCTAATGCACACAAGACATAAAGAGATAAGAGAACGTCTTAGTTTTCTTATGTGATAGTACCTGAGAGTAAAGTATTTTCGCATCTTTCGTCACTTTTGGCAATGCCCCAATTCGAAGGACTGATCATTGACTGGCTTGACACTCGAACATCAAGAAACGGAATACGTTCATCGTCTTCTGAGAATTGAATTTGGGGAAATTGATTCCAGTTAATTCCTCGTCGTGTCCTTAGCATAAGATGACGGTGACGTCATTTTTGTTGCTTCACCATTACGCGTGTAGTGTGCACCTACCTGGCCGACCAGAAAATTTATCGAGTACTTCCTGTAGGGTGAGACATGTTTTTCTTCTGCAGTAAGTTATCGCTTAAGAAGAGGCGCAGACGTTTGCCTTTCTCTTGATTGGGTGTCGCCATCGCGCCCATTGATCTTTCCAGGAAATGCACTGTGTTCTGAGGACAGCGTGTACTTTATTTATTGTCCACACAGCCATTTCTGCCCTTCATGGTTAAAACTGTCTTTGAGCGCAACGACCGATCGAAGAGAAATATTTGGATAGTGAATTTTGTCCCCAGCCATACAAAAGTGTATGGGTTGCATGTTGCTATTTCCCCCGTTTTAGTACTTCTCAGGTATTGTGTGTTTTCGTTTGGTAATTCTCATATTATTGTTAGTTACGCCTGGGTCGATTTTTATATGAATGAAAATTAAGAAATTAATATTATACTGAATACAATATTTTTACATATCGTTTAGCGACATGTGATCTGTTAGCTCACATATTGACTTGCTGAAATTAGGAATCACTCGCCCTTTGTACACGAAAAAGTCGTAATTATATCGGATGCGTTACGTTTTGACAAGTCCCCACGGCTTTTGTAAAAGTATGAGTAAGGAAACTGGCTGGACAATATATTTTTGCAGTCAGCGTTTTTGAAGTTTATATTTAGAATGAACTGACAAGATATACTGAACGAGTTCCCCCTTTGCTCCAATGGGCTTCGACCATTGTTCCACTTGGATGCCATCTTTCACTGGCTATTGCGTCTTATTTGTTTTCCATTATTCATGCCAGTATACATCGTGTGTTTTTTATAACCATATTAGTCGAGGAATTACGTGGAGCTGACAACATGAGGTTGCTCTCCCACGAACAGAAGCCAACCATCGCCATAATCACTAATCTGCTCTGCGAGAATCTGGCGGTTGATGCACTGATGGAACGTAAAACCACCTACGTGCGGTACAAAACCGAAGGTATGTATTTGCATAGTCAATTTTTTCTGCTTTTCTCCTGTGCCCCCATGCCTCTGAATCGATAATTACAGCCGAACTATTCTGAAAGTTAAGTCTGCCAGTTCCATCTCAAATTAACTCGCCGCGACAAAAGTATCGGCATACTGCCAGCCAGTCATCTAGGAAAGATAACTGAGTTATTTCAGGCACTTTTATAGTTCTTAACTGAACACTCTTAGATTAGAAAAGACCTACCACGCTATTTTCCTCTTGAATTCCGCCGGTAGAAAGGAATTTGAGAATGGCTAATCGTCAGAACTATATATTATTTGCCCGTATCTTTTGAATTCCACCGTACTTAGTTCAAAGAAAGTGATGACCACACTTGTTGTTTGCTGTTACTGGCTGGCCACTAGAATCGTGTGCATGAAGGGAGTTCCGCAGAGCCACGTGAATAAATTGTACTTGCACATATTTGGTTTAGTATTTATCACCCCACCGACGTTTCCCCACTAACCTGCTTCAATTAAAACCACACGGACTGTTTGTGCGGTTTGGAAAACGGTACTCTTTCTACTTAAATTTATTCGGTAGCCTGTATAATTTTCGTATTTATTTTCGGACACAAGTTATCGACCAGTTAGCGTTGGCGTGAAGTACAGGCGACCATACCGCCAAAACTGGAGCTTAATTTTAGCTTTACCCACTGTTTGCTAAAACCGAAAATGAACCCCATATTTCGATATACGCTGGAGATTTTATTGCAATAAATGTTACATTCCTAGCTTTTTTCCGAAAGTGCATAGGTTGTATTGCGCACATTTTAAAGTCAGAATGTTTCTTTGTGTTCATTGGTTGGTTAATTACTTTCGCTTGCACTGTCATTGCGAGCGATAGTACCTTATTACGTACAAGGCACCCATGGCCTTCTCATTGGCTTCTTCCTCTAACTGCACTTATACAAGCATGAACACTATATTCTTTGCAATCAACCTCTTTTATACTCCTGTGTTTAATTTATTTTATTGTTTGTTTTCTCTTGTACCGACCAACCAGTTGCTTTTAGGACAGTGCTGCGATGTTTTCTTAAAGTGAGCGTGCTTTAGCACACAGTTTGGTGTATAAGTACTTACTTATTTGCAGATTCGATTCCTGCACAGGTGCCTCGATAACAATGTGTTACCGAAATGTGTTTCTTACAGACCTCCGGTTAATACAGCGTTGGAGAGGTGCAAACAATTTAAGCACAGTTCGGCGTCTTGCCTTGTTTGAATTATATTTCATGATTTACAGTTCGTAAAGACTGTATTCCTATCGAGGCTAGGGTAGATAGGTCGGCTGTGAGTTTAAGTGAACTTGTAGGATACGAACTGTTAAGGTGTTTCACCTGTGGCATGGTTCATAGTTTTACCATCGATTTCCATCATTTTCATCCAAAGCGTTTTGGTTCTGGGAAGGTACTTGTAGTTTTTACGGCTGTGATCATTACTGATCTACCCGCCCCCTATTATGTCCCGAATGGTGCTTCTCCAAGCGCGACGATCCATGGTCGCAGACCTGGACAGTTCAACCCATTCTCTTCGCCAGCGCCGGAGACCAAATACCGAAGGTCCGAGCACCATTTCCATGCCTTGACGGACCGATTCGAGCCAGGTTCTGAGTTGACCCCCTCGTCGACGTTTCCGATTAGGCAACGGTTTCATGTCGAGAGCACTAGCACTGAGCTCTTAATGTTGGCGACGAAGAATATGTCCAAACCATCTCAGCCGTCTTTCCTGAATGGCCTAGGATATCCTTGTTATTTTGCCACAGCGACTGTGGACTTTCTCATTGGAGACGAAGTCGGTGTACTTAACTCGAAGGATGCTCCTCAGACAGTAGTGGTCGAAGACGTCCAGTTTCTGTTCATCTTCCACGCGCATAGCCCAATATTCGCATCCGTATAGGAAAACGGACCGCACAGATGCACGGTA